>WNNG01000572.1:0-117053 GCA_018208015.1 Medicago ruthenica | reverse complement strand
CAGAAGAACACTACATTCAGGTAAATTTCTATTTCAAATTAAATAAGCTTTGGAATTTTAATGCATATTGAGATAAGACATTAAGAAATGACTAGTGGTGAACTATGAAGCATTGACATCTGACACAGACACGTGTTGTGCTGGTGAAAATAAATGAATGTAATCACATGTGCCGGTGTTGTGTTTGACATCGACACATGTCAGATATAATTGAAAACATTTTTAATTTGAAGTGTCGGTGCTACATATTGGTGCCACATCTTCACCTACAACATTGTAGCTGTATGTATTGACCAGCTTGATTGAATTTGAACAGCCTGGAGCACTATCGGTTATCAAAGCTATAGCTAATGAAGTGAACTCCAACAATGTAAACTCTGTGTTTCACATTGGAGACATAAGTTATGCAACTGGTTTTCTAGCAGAATGGGATTTCTTCTTGAACCTTATTAGTCCAGTAGCTTCAAGAGTTTCTTACATGACAGCAATTGGGAATCATGAGAGGTATTGCAATGACTTTATACAAATTATGTATTAAGAAATTGAATGAGAGTGTGCAATGACTTATGACATATCATTACTGAACTTGTTCTTATTTATATTCAGGGATTATATAGATTCTGGTTCAGTTTACGTTACTCCTGACTCTGGAGGTGAATGTGGAGTACCATATGAAACATACTTTCCAATGCCAACTGCAGCAAAGGATAAGCCTTGGTACTCTATTGAACAAGCAAGTGTTCATTTCACAGTAATATCAACTGAACATGACTGGTCCAGAAATTCTGAGCAGGTAAAATATTAAAGAAATTCATGAATTTTAGTTTCAAATATTTCTAGTTTAATCAAATAGCTGAGACATATATATGTAATTTTTGTTTTGCAGTATGACTGGATGAAGAAGGACATGGCATCAGTTAATAGACAACATACTCCATGGCTGATTTTCATGGGGTAAGTGATCGTTGTGTAATTTTTCTGAACCAATGTTTTAAAAACTCACCTAGACAACAAACTGGTGAGGCGTTTGGACCATAGTTCAACCGCCTTTAACCGCTCGAACCGGAACCAAATGGCTACCAAACCGCCAAAATAACTGAATTGTAGTAAAAGCCGATTCAAGATTCAAACAGTTAAACCATCTGGTTCGGTTCAGTTTTTAAAATATTGTTATTAACTTCACAACATCTATTAAACATAAAATTCTAATATACAGACATAGACCAATGTACACTTCCAACAATGGATTTTCATCTAAAGATCAGAAGTTTATTGAAGCTGTGGAGCCATTGCTGTTACAGAATAAGGCAAGAACATCAAACTCCTTGGAACTTGGTTACTTACAGTTCCTTGTATAAGAAGCTAACTTATGTACATTGTGAACATGAAACAGGTTGACTTGGTTCTTTTTGGCCATGTGCATAATTATGAGAGAACCTGTTCTGTCTATCAGAATAAGTGCAAAGCCATTCCTATAAAAGATCAAAAGGGAGTAGACACATATGATAACCGAAATTATAGTGCTCCTGTACATGCTGTCATTGGCATGGCTGGTTTCGCCTTAGACAAATTCTCAAACAATGTAACTAATTTTCCTTTCATCACACTCTTTTCTATAATGATTGTTCTAAATTGCGGTTATGGTCGCAGTGGTAGTTATGCTGCTAACAAAGACGTAATTACCATTACAAAGCCGTTGCAAACACCTCTCAAACCTTTATATTGTGGCCGAAATTGCAAATATATACCGCAATTTTGACTTATGTCTATACTTAATCCTCTACTCTTCCTATATTTTCTCTTCTTTCAAGAAAGTTACTTAACAAAACATCCATTTATGCTTATGATTTTTTTACTAAGCAATTAAACTGTATGTTCTGTTGCATTGGCAGGCTGAGAGCTGGAGCCTTAAAAGGATTTCTGAGTTTGGTTATTTAAGAGCACATGCTACTAGGAATGATTTAGACATAGAGGTTAGTATTTAAATACTTATATTCCAACCTCATAAAATTACCATTCCTTATTTTGTAATTTATCATATTATATTTAAGTTTGTGATTTTGTGCACTAAGAATTACATCAAAATTCATTGCAGTTTGTGACATCAGATACAAGAGAAGTTAAAGATAGTTTCCGCATAACAAAGTGAAAGCTCACTCAAAAGAAATGGAGAGAAACAAATGTAGAATTGTAGAAGGTCTAATAAAGATCAAGAAAGACAAACATATACACACATATACATATATTAAAAGGCAAAGGAGATCTATAAACACTCAAGATAAAAAATCATTTCGGTTGATTCTTTGTACTCTATATACATGATTGTTAATTTTGTAACAAAGAATTACCTATAGACAATAAAATCTTGTTATTGTAATGTAACCCTTATTTCTTGTCATAATCAGGACCAAAATATATATATTAATGTTTCATAGTATACCGCTACCTATTAGTTTGGTCTTTAGCTTTTTTTTTAGCTTCGGCAAGCATATGAGTAAGCATTTTTATTTTAGGGAAATGCTAACGCATGCCCTGAGGACATTCTTTAACGACTTTAGATAGTAAGTTTTTATGGAAACATGTGCATTTAATGCATTAGAACTTAAAGTATTAGACTTTTTCAATAAATAGTTTTTAATTGAGAAACCTTATAGAGTGTCCTAACTCGTCAACAAAACCTTTTATTTTAGGCTTAATTACACTTTTAGTCCTCATATTTTACCTATCTCACGAAATTGGTCATCTCTTTTTAAAATCAAACAAAGTTACCACTATACTACCATTTTTTTTTTTGCACTTTTGGTCCTAACTTCAATTTTGTGCTCCAAAAACGCTGATATGGCAAAAAAGCACCTATGTGGCAATGCCAACTTGGAAAATAACATTAACATGTCATAAAATCAACATTTTTTAATTTGAAAAAACCATTTAAACATTTCAGAAATAAAAACAAAAACAAATTGTAATTTAAAATGACAATTTTACCCTTAATGAATCCAAGCATGTGAGAAAAGCCCATTATACCCCTTTCACAAAATATGAAATTAAAATTAAAATCAAAATAAAATCATTCAAACTATGATCCGGAAAAGAATGAAAAAAAATTAGATCTGGCGTTTATTAGACAAAAGGAACATACGAAAATAACAGCATCAACAACCCAACATCAACATCCACCCATAAGCCCAAAAAAATATGGATTTCTCCAAATTTAGCACACCAAAATAGGATCATACGATAACAACAGCAACAACCCATAAACCCAGAAAAATGGATTTCTCCAAATTGAGCTCATCAACAACAACAACAACAACACGGAAGCAGCAAAAATATCAAACCAAATTCAAACTTTTTTTTTTGCTTCCTTTCATCATCATTACCATGAATTATAAAAGAAAGATAGATAAATGAAGAAGGAATGAGGAACAGATCGAGGAAGGAGGAACAGTTCCGCCGTCGACCACCCACCTCACCACCTTCGTCACAGATCGAGAGAGAATAGAAAGATCCATGGGTTTTGCTACAACCCAAATGGGTTTTGCTACGAATCTGGCATGGGAGGGACAAATTTGGTGTGGATGGTGAATATTGTGTTCTTGAGGCGTGTTGCAGCAATGCTTTTTTCTTCAAGGAAATTTTTGTGTGTGAAAATGGTTAGAAAATGGTGAAGAAGTAGTGTTAAGGGATTGAATATATGTGGGTTCAGAAGAAAACGGGAGGAACACGAGTGGTGGTGAGAGTTGATGATGGGAGGAAGTTGTGATGTTGTTAATTTTTTGTGCTAAGGAAGAAGAAATGAATATGAATGATGTTGTTAATTTTTCCAGGTTTAGAGTGTTTGTTGCTAAGGATGAAGAGAGGAATATGAGTAGTGTTATTTATTTTTAATTTCTGAGTTTTATTTTTGATTTATTTTCTAATTGTTAATTTATATATATGTGTTTTTAATTAATAAAATATGATTTGCTGACACGCACAAGTGTTTTTCCACTTGTGATTTGCCACCTAAGTGTTTTTTTGGACACCTCATTAAAAAATGCGACACATCAGCGTTTTTGGGAGCTAAAATAGGGGGTAGGATTAAAACTGCAAAAAACATGATAGTTTAGGGACGGTTTTGTTCGATTTGAAAGAGGCGGGACCATTTTCGTGAGCTGGTCAAAATGCGAGGACCGTAAGTGTAATTAAGCCTTTATTTTATTATTAAGAAATTAAAATAAAGTACTATGATCAAATTTAGCGGTAGTTGCTTAGCTGGTTTCTTAAAGATATGCAACTTTACTTTTTTCTTTTCTATACCATAGATGGTTGCTTAAAATCCAGCAGCACTTTTTATTTAAGAAATGGAGTAAGAAATTTTCTTGTTATTAAAGAAAATTATTATTTGGTTCTAGCAAAGTACTTGGTAGATCTAAGGCGATTTGCGATTCCCTTTAGAAGTGATTTGCGATTCCCGAACCCTATAAGCGATAAACCGTTAAGCATTTAACGCGAGAGAAGGCAACCCCCAACCACCGACCAAAAAACCACCTGATCTCCATAAACCGATAACCCCTAAACCGTCCTTTCATGAAAAACTTTTGGGCAGTAATCAAGATATCCCTATCCGGGAGAAGGAAGACATGATCGAGACGAAACTTGTTCGAATAGAGCTAGAAGATGACAACCGTCTTTTTCTCAAAGTTTACTTGGAACCAGCAATCTTTCAAGAACTCTGCACTCCTTGGAAAGATGCATTAGTAGTCAAACTCTTGGGAAAAAAACCTTGGATACAACACAATGAAGGACAGGCTTCAAAAAGTGTGGAAACTTCAAGGAAGCTTTGAGATTATGGCTAATGATAACGGGTTCTATATGGTGAAATTTGATCAAGTAGCGGATAAGGAAAAAATCATTACTGGTGGCCCTTGGCTGATCTTTGACCAATGCCTCGCAGTCTCCCATTGGTCCCCAGAGTTTGCTTCTCCGAATGCTAAGATTGAGCATACAATGGTATAAGTTTGTTTTCCTAGATTGAATTTGGTCTACTATGATGAAAGCTTCCTCTTGGCAATGGCGTCGGCAATTGGTCACCCAATCAAAGTAGACACAAACACCCTGAAGATCGAGAAAGGAAGATTTGCTAGAGTTTGTGCGGAAGTTGATCTCACGGTACCTGTGGTGGGTAAGATTTGGGAAAATGGTCATTGGTAAAAGGTTTAGTATGAAGGTCTCCATCTAATTTGCACCAACTACAGATGCTACGGTCACCTCGGCCGGAACTGCAACCACACTGTCACAACCCCGGCACTGGTATCCACCATCACCAACACACAACCAGTCCAGCAAAAGTCAAACCAGAGTCCAGCCACCTCAAGGGCTGCTCAAAATAACGGTAATGCTTCAATTACTGTCAAAACTGTTATTGATTCCATGCCAATAATTAGCAGTAATGAAGTTAATAATAAGGCTAGTAATGAACTACATGTGCATTGGCTCCTAGTTACTAGGAAGAAAAAGTCTGTAAACCATAGTAGTCAATAGCGGCGCTATAGCGGCCGCGTGTAGCGTAGCGGTTTGGAATAGCGGCCAGTAGCGGCGCTAGCTCAGCGTAGCGGAGCGGTGCGGTTCAAAACCGCAAAATAAATTAAGTGAAATTCTGAAATTGTCCTTGGTTTTTTTAAAAAAACAAGGGCATTTTTGACTTTTCTTCAACCCTAACTTCTCTTCTTCTTCTCTTCTTCTTTCCATTCTTCTTCTGCGCCGTAATTTTCCAAAACACTCAATGTAATATCCCGCTTAAGCGAGACTTTTATTAGTATCACAGGAATTAAACGAAAGGAATAGCAAAATGGTAATTATGAGAGGAAAGGGTTTATAAAGGGATAAATATGAAATTTCTTCATATCTATCATTTCTTTCTCTCTCTAAGTGGCTGTTTTCTTCTCCCTCTCTCTCTAGAAATCGCCCCTCATCATCAATCACCCATAATCCATCAAACTTCATCCTAAAATCTTGTACTTCAAGCAAGCATGGTTTTGGGGAAAGTTGGAATCAAGAAGAAGAAGTTAAAGAAAAGCAAGAGAGATCAAAGAGATCAAGCTAGGGTTTTGAAGAAAAGCATAACTAGCACCAAATCAGTTTGAGGTGAGCTCCCTAGGAGTTTATAGAACCCACTTTGAGAGATTTTTAAGAGTATTGTGTATTTTGAGTAAAGTTTGCATTTTGAACCCTAATCCCTTTTTGATTGCTAAATCCTTGTTCAAATCTGTTTTAATCAATCAATTCATAGTTGTAAATCATTCCTTATGATGTTATAGTGCTTGGGTATGCCTTATTATGTCAAAAATGGTGGAAAAATCATGTTTTGAATTAGTACTGAACTGTCAATTTCGCTCGGCGATCGCAGGGCGAGAATACGACGATTTTCACCAAAATTTCCCTGCCTCAAATCGCCCAGCGAAATGCATTTCGCCCAGCGAAAATGGGCAGCACTTTTATGACTTTTTCTGCTTCGTTCTGTGACCTGTGCACGTGTCAGGCAAGGCTTTTGGTAACCATTTTCAAGGAAAACCTTATTTTATAAGAAAAACACCATTGTGGCATATCCGAGGGCATATAACATATACGAAATGAATGGACAAGGGTTAAGCGACGCAATAGGAGTATAAGGGTTAATTGAATAGATAATCCTAAGATGGCATATGATAACGATATGTCGAATCCTTTGATAGGAAGACAAGATTTATAGTATGAGTGTAAGGATTTAATGGATTGATTCCATTACTTGTGAGTGATAACTCTTGAGGAAAAACATACGACCTTGATAAGTCAGGAACCTACTTTAGGTATAAGAGATTATAGATGTATTCAATCTAGAACACAAGGATAATAGGAATGCTCTGGCAATCATAGTCACAGATAAGGTTTATAGTGTTGGTTCTCCAACAATTATAGGTGGCTTATGAGAACGATAAGCCAAGAATCATAAGTTATAGATTATAGTTACAGGAAGGTTATATGTTCATAGTTACAGATTATATGTTCATACGTTAAAGTTAAAGAATTAAAGATCAAAGATATTGGCGTGCTTGCACGTTTCACAGTCATAGGGCGTGTTCATCAGACTCCGGGTTTCGCCGGATGGGACTTCTCCGAGAGGGTTGTCCACACGTTTCATAGGGAGTCCGGTGTTAGCCTGATATGATAGGAATTTCACCGGTTCATAGGGAGACGTATCTCGGGGTTGCTCCACCCGGGGTGCCCTCCGTAAAATGAACTCAGATTAATTGTTTGTTCAACGCTAACAGCTAACATAAAACTGCTATCGAACTGTGTATATGTTTTATGTTTTATAGTTATAGTTAAAGTTACAGTTACAGTTATAGTCATAGGAAACTCATAGTTATAGTTATAGACAGTTATCAGAAAGTGATCCTAGGTTTCCCCTCGGTCACTAAGTTAAAGTTATAGGCAGATTACAGTTATGGTTATAGATAGTCACAGCAAAGGTTATAGGCAGTTCAAGTTATAGTACAGGAGGATTTATAGTCATAGACAGATAAAAGACTTGGCGATCGTAGGAAATCCCCAAGATTGCCAAGGTAGGCATGGCGACCCTAGGTTCCCTGTGGTTGCCAAACAGTTGGTTGGTAGAGCTCACTGAGACATTATGTCTCATCCCATTCCTTCTGGTGCAGGTTTACAGGTTAGTCAGAGGTTCGTGACGAAGATCTTCATAGAGGTACTGGATGGAGTGCATTTACTCGTTGTGTACCAGCTCAGAAGCTTTATGGACATTTGTAAAAGCATTGTAACAGTATTGAATTTTTATACAAACGAGTAAACATGTATTTATTCTGTTGTGATGTAATATTATTATTGAAATTTTTAAATGTATCCAGTATCAGTTTAACGCACATGCTAACATACTAGTTAAAGTTAGTATGGGTGTTACACTCAACTTCTCTCTTCCTCTACGCCGTTCGCTGTTCATCGTTCGCCGTTCGCGTTCTCACCGTCGCCGTCGTTCACCGTTCTTCGTCGTTCGTTTGCCGTCGTTCGCTGTTCTCACCCTAAAACAGTGGTAACTTCTTCTTTTCCATAGCTTTTGTTATGCTTCTTTTGATCTGTTCCTACCCTGTTCTGTTCATGTTAACTTGTTCTGTTACTTGTTTTGTTCTGTTCCTGTTCCACAAAAGCTCTGTTTTGTTACTTCTTCTTCTGTTCATGTTATGTTCTGTTACTTCTTCTTGTTTTGTTCCTTATTTTTGTTGTTGTTTGTGGACAACACAGCCATGTCAGCATCAGCTTCAGGAGTACAATCAAACTATGTTTCTGTTGACTCTTGTGTTCAAAGGCATAGACGGACTGGTGATAATCTGGACATTGCTTGGCAGTTTAATCATTGGAAGAATTTGGATGATAAGAAAAAGATTTACTGTGATTTATGTGATAAGGTCAGTAATAGAGGAATTAGTAGAGCAAGAAGACATCAATTGGGAATATCGGGTGATGTAGCTCCATGCCGTAAAACACCACCAGATGTTAAAGCATTGTTGCAAGCTGATTTTGATGAGAAACAAAGGAAAGCACAAGGCATTGTAGATGTCCTAGCGCAACTAGATGACGATGTTCATGATGATATTGAGGAAATAAGGAGAATTCGAACTGGGAAGAGGCCATCTGATTCCTCTATTTCTGCTCTCAATGCCAAGAAAGGTCCCTTGGATGTAATGTTTATGGGAAAAACACTAGGCAAACAAATGTCAAGGATGCTGACAAAGAAGCAAGGGCAAGAACCATACAATATATTGCTCGATTCTTTTATACAAATGGAATTGCTTTTAATGTTGCACGATCAAAACACTTCAAGTTGATGTTGGAAGCTGTTGGAACTTATGGTCGTCATTTGAAACCACCAAGCTACTATGAAATGAGAGGTCCACTACTTTACATAGAGTTGGAAGAAACTAAGAAGATGTTGGAGCCTCATTTGACAGCAAGGGTAAAAACTGGATGCTCAATTATGTCTGATGGTTGGACAGACCGAAAAAATAGGACCTTGATAAATTTCTTGGTGAATTCTACAGCTGGAACAATGTTTGTCAAAAGTATTGATGCTTCTGAACAATCAAAGACTGGATATATGTTGTATGAATTGCTGAGTAGTTTTGTTGATGAGATGGGTGAGCAAAATGTGGTGCAGTTGATTACTGACAATGGAAGCAACTATGTTTATGCCGGTAAAAAGTTAATGCTGAACAAACCTCACATCTTTTGGACTCCATGTGTTGCACACTGTATAGACCTCATGTTGGAAGACATTGGAAATATTCCTAAGATTAAAAAGGCTATACAAAAGGGGCGTGCTCTTGTAGGCTACATTTCTAACCACACATTTGCTTTGAGCCTAATGAGGAAGAAAACCAACAATGTTGAGTTGGTTAAACATGGAGTCACGAGGTTTGCTACCACATTTCTTACTTTGCAAAGGTTACACAAAATAAAATCCAAGCTTAGGGAGATGTTTTTATGTGAAGAATGGTTGAATTCCAAGTGTAATAAGGAAGCTAAAGGTAAGCAGGCAGCAACATGTGCACTTATGCCATCATTTTGGAATGATGTACTCCACACTCTTAAGTCCATGGCACCTTTTGTTGATGTGCTAAGAATGGTTGATAATGAGAAAAAACCTGTAATGGGTGAAATATATGCAGCCATGGATAATGCCAAGGAACAAATTGAAAAAAATTTCAATTTTAATGCAAGCTAGTATAAAGAAGTGTTCAAAATCATTGATAAAAGATGGGAGTGCCAACTTCATCATCCATTGCATGCTGCTGGTTACTACCTCAATCCTAAATACTTTTATAGCAAACCAGAAATTGAGAATGATCCCAAATTGCTAAGAGGTATTCATAAATGCATCGAGACACTTAGTGAATGTAATGAAGTGGCAGACTTGGTTACAGCTCAGATGGGACAATACAAGCGTGCTGGAGGACTATTTGGAGTAAAGGCAGCAGTAAGGCTACGATCAAAATTGTCTGCAACTGAGTGGTGGATGAATTATGGAGCAGAAACTCCAGATTTGACACAAATGGCTATCAAAGTGCTGAGTTTGGTTTGTAGTGCTTCAGGGTGTGAGCGCAACTGGTCTACTTTTGATCATGTAAGTATTAAACTTGCTTAAGTAACATTATTAGAGATTTAGAGTATCTTACGATCTTGGATATTAAGCTAATTTTTTAAATTTTACTATATAGATTCACTCCAAGAAGAGAATCCAAGATTTAGAGTATCCAAGATTTTACTATATAAATCTTACAATCTTGCATCATAAGTTGCAAGACTTGGTTTTCATTAAGTATAACCAAGCTTTGAAAGACCGATATGATTGTCTTCATAAGATTGACCCCGTGATGTTGTATGATTTTAATTATCATACTGAATGGTTAACAGGGGAGATGGGAGAGATGGGAGAGGATGGTGAACCTGTTGAAGAATTTGTTCATGAAAATGATGATCTAACTTGGGATCAAGTTGCCAATGCAAGTGGGGTTAATGAGCCTATTGTCACCACAAGGGATAGTCTTAGGGCAGAACGAGCAAAGGAACTTGCTGCAGCAACAAGTTCATCTAGGGCATCAAGGGATAGTCTATTGGTTGATAATTGGTTGGAGGACGATCCGGAATATTTTGGTGAAGAGGAGCTTTATGATTATGTTGATAATTACGATCATTGATTTCCAATGCTATGTTATGTTGGAATTATCGGTTCTTTTCTTTAGGATTTAATGTTTTGAATTTTGATTAAAACTTTTGATATTATTATGCTGGAGACTTGAAAGCTTTCATAAGATTTGGGTGGTTTGTATGATTTTTGAATGATTTATGAATGTTTCATGAGATTTGAATGTTATATTTAATTTTATATTAGATGTATGTTTGTTTATAATTTATAATATTATTAACGTAATTTGTCCAAAATGTTATCAAATAGCGATCATAGCGCTATGCGCTATCCCGCTATAGCACTTTTGGGGTCGGCCGCTACGCGCCGCTATCCGCTATTGACTACTATTCTACAAACAACACCGCCCAACATGCCACAAAAAACTCCACCAATAAAAATAGATTTAATGTCTTGTCTGCCATGGCCCTGTTTACCCTGGTTTTTGGTAAACAACTGCTGGTTATAGGTTTATTACTTGCGAGATCAACCAGTAATTTCAGGCCATTGTGTGTCAAGTTGATTCAAATATCTTTGTGTTTTTATGAATATTCTTGTGTGTTTCGAATAAGAATAAGAAGCAAGTAATCTCCAAGTTCGGTTGCTTGAACTCTTCGACAAGGAATTGCAGTATGAAAGTAAATTACAGAAAATTAACTTAAAGGAAAGTAAATTGCATTGATTGTAAATAAAGGTTGTTCACAAAGATCATACATGATTCATAACTCTTTTCTCACTGTGACTTGGATACTTCGAGTGCATAGAATGTTATGTATAATGATTTGCGACCCTGTTTTCCTCATGGAAAACTCTTATTTATACTAAGGAAAATAACTGTACAATCCTATCTACACTTCTAACCGTTAATAACGCTAATTAACAGAGAAAAACAACCTATTTGAAATTCAAATCTTGTGCCTTTGACAGTTGCAATCTTCGATTCGACGAAAAAGACATTATGAAGCATAACTATCTCTTCGTTTCGTCGATGTATGTTTCGACCAGCCCTGGATGTCTCGATTCTGTCGAGCGAACAAGTATTGTTGAGACAAAATCCTTATTTGATGTTTTAAAGATTACAAACATATTAATTTTATTTTATCTTGTTATCTACTAATTTGTTTTGTGAGAATTGTTTTATGAGAACATTCTGAGAACATTCTGGATTCACAAAGCAAATACATCAAAAAGAGCAAAGTCAGCAAAAAGAAGCATGACATGAGAAAGCTCTTGAGAAGTTATCTTGGGACTTAAGCATTTCGATCCATTTGAAAGAAAAGCCCATTAAAGGATAAATATCTCATGAAATGAAATAAAGCACATGTGGAATGAACTTGGACATCAAAGTACAAATGAGTGACATAATCAAGGTCACTTCATCTTAGCAAAAAACAGCTCACTACAGCTGTATCCTTTCACGCAAAAAGCAACACAAAGCAAGCTGAATCAATAAGAACATTCTGGCAGAATTGAAGAAGAAGTGTGAAATCAAATGAAGCTGTAGACAGCTGTAAAAAACGTGTCTAACAGCTCTATTTTCACCCTTGGTCACCAAGACACTCCTCACCTATAAATACAAGAGGCTTTGGAAGTTAAATGCAAGAGTTTTGAAAGCAAATATTCTCTCAAGTGAAAATCATCACTACATACAAAAGCTCTTCACAAACAAGTCTCAAAGCTCTCTCTTTCTTTTTGGATCATACTCTTTAGAGTTTTTTAGTAAAATCTCAAACATGTATTGAAGATTTTATTCGATCCAAAATTCATCTCTTTTCATACAAAGTGTATTGTAATTCTCAAGTCTATTCGTAACAATAGTTTGGGAAAGAAGTGTAACAACCTTTCTTGTGCGAAAGCAAAGAATTGTAGAAGCCTGCTGAGGTTGATAATACAAGGTGTAACGGACTGATCTGGTGTGATCAAGAATCTATGGTGCTAGTTAGAAGTTTCTGTTAGCAGTATACTATAGTGGATAATCTCACACGAGATGTGGGGACTGGAAGTAGCCGGGTTTGGTGAACCAGGATAATTCTCCTGTGTTTTTCTCTCTTCCTTTCTCTTTATTATTTTCGTTGCACAAAGTTCACACACTATCACTATCATAATATTACTTATTAATCTCTCCAGAACATTCTGGTCCTAATTAATTATAATCAAATTAATCCAGAGTTCTCTGGTCCTAAATTAATCACTTGTATTGTTTTATTAATTCATATAACTGCTTCCAGAACATTCTGGTCCAAGATAAAACAATCTGCCTAAAATAAACCCACATTTAAAATCAACCTATAATATTGTTTTATCATTCTGCTCATATATTAATCATTCTCCAGAACATTCTGGTCCTTACTATTTTATCATTCTGTTAATCATTCTCCAGAACATTCTGGTCCTTACTGTTTTATCATTCTCCAGAACATTCTGGTCCGTACCTTACATTTCAATTATCATTTTTCTCATTCTGCTTATATATATTAATCATTCTCCAGAACATTCTGGAGCTCACTAAAAGCAACTTAAAATTTTACATTTGATCCAGAACATTCTGGTCAGGATAAAACAAGCATAAAACCCATAATCTTCTTATACTAACACTTACCAAGAACTTTCTTGAGTATACAAACTTGTTTAGTTTTTCAGAAATAATTTTAAAAGGGTCACAATTCAAACCCCCCCTTTCTTGTGACGTTTATTGCTACTTCAATTGGTACCAGAGCTCGGTCTCTAAAAAATCAAAGCACTTAACACGTGCTAGAGGAAAAGATTCAGAAAGAAGCAATGTCAAAAGAAACATACATTCCACAAGGTCTGTCATGTACAAGACCTCCATTCTTCAATGGAAAAAACTACTACTTTTGGAAAGGAAAAATGCAACTATTCCTAAAGTCTCAAGATGTAGACATGTGGAAAGTTGTCACTGAAGGAAACTTTGTACCATCAACCACTGATGCTGTTACATCAGTAGTAACCATCAAACCTGAGGCCTCATGGACTGATGATGATAAAAAGAAGGTACTCCTAAACTCTAAAGCTCAACTCTTTCTTTCATGCGCTCTAAGTGATGAAGAAAGTGAAAGAGTCGATGAATGCGATAATGCAAAAAGTGTATGGGACACGTTAAGAATTCATCATGAAGGAACCAGCCATGTAAAAGAAACAAGAATAGATATTGGAGTGAGAAAATTTGAAGTTTTCGAAATGAGTGAAGAGGAAAACATTGATGAAATGTATTCCAGATTTACATCTATCGTAAACGAGTTAAGATCTCTGGGTAAAATATATTCAACTTATGAAAGAATCAGAAAAATCCTAAGATGTCTCCCAAGTTCATGGAGACCAATGGTTACAGCAATCACTCAAGCAAAAGACTTAAATGTCTTTGCCTTAGAAGATCTTATTGGTTCACTAAGAGCTCATGAAGTTCTACTCCAAGGAGACAAGCCAATAAGAAAGGGAAAAATGATTGCCCTCAAAGCCTCTCAAGATACCCAAAACAATCAAAATGAAGCATCTTCACAAAGTGAGGAAATCAAGGAAGACGAAGAAGAACAAATTATCCAAGGAGAAGCAGAAGAGGAACTTGCTCTCATTTCAAAGAAGATTCAAAGAATGATGAGAAGAAGAGATCAAATAAAAAGATACTTTCCAAATAGAAAAGACAACTCAAAAATTGAAACTGACAAAAGTCAAGTAACATGTTTTGGATGCAACAAGCAGGGACATTACAAAAATGAATGTCCATTAAACAAAAAGAATCAAAAGAAACCTCCCTACAAAAAATCTTTGATTTCATGGGATGACCTGGACGAATCAGAAGAAGGAGATGAAGAAACAGAAGCAAATTTGGGACTAATGGCAAACTCAGACAACGAAGAGGTAATTTTATTCGACCAACCCATTTTATACAAAGAATTAGAAAATAAATGTGATAGTCTTTTATTTAATTCAAACTTTCTTACAAACAAATGTTATTCTTTACAAAAAGAAATCATTGAATTAAAAGAAGAAAAGGAAAGACTTCAAAACTTGAATAATGATCAAAAGAAAATTATTCAAAGTTTGCAAGACTCATATTTTCAAGCAAATGAAAAATTAAAGAATTTTGGCAAAAATAAAAGTCCAGAAACCTCTAAAGTTACTGAAAATATTATGCTAAAAAATGAAGTCAAAGAACTAAGAAATGATCTCAAATGCTTTATAAGATCAACTGAAACATTTCAGAAAATAATAGATTCTCAGGTTGGAATAATTGATAAAGCTGGTTTAGGTTTTGATATTTCCAAAAAACCAAGAAACTATGAAAACTTCTTTGTGCCTGAAAAAGACAAAATGAAGTGTTCATTTTGTAACAAAGATGGACATCTTGAAACCTTTTGCTTTCATAAGAAAAGAGCAGCACACGCTAAACCAGAACATTCTTTTACAATAAAACTAGAACATTCTTTCCAAAATCAAGAACGTTCTCTCCAAACAACAAGAAAGAAATGCTTGTATTGCAAAAGAATGGGTCATCTAGAAATAAATTGTTTTCTCAAGATTAAACATCTTGAGCTTAAGAACACTAACATTGAAGGACCCAAAAAATCATGGGTACCTAAGGAACAAATAAATCAAAATGCAGGAATCTTCTCAAAATGCAAAGAAAAAGCCATGGTACTTGGACAGTGGCTGTTCAAGACACATGACAGGAGATAAGCAGTGTTTCATCTCCTTCATAAAAAAGGAAGGAGGACTAGTGACCTTTGGAAATAATGACAAAGGACAAATCAAAGGTAAAGGTATTATTGGTAAGAATAACTCTGCTAAAATAGAGGATGTTCAATATGTTGAAGGTTTAAAACACAATCTACTTAGCATAAGCCAATTATGTGATAGTGGTTTTGAGGTTATCTTTAAACCCAACATATGTGAAGTAAAACAAGTATCCTCAGGAAAAAAAATTTTCTCTGGCTCTAGAAAGAAAAACCTCTATGTTTTATACTTAGATGACATTCCAGCCGAATCATGTTTTATGTCTATTGAAAAGGATAAATGGATTTGGCACAAAAGAACTGGTCATGTAAGTATGAAAACTATTTCAAAACTTTCAAAACTTGATCTAGTTAGAGGACTTCCTAAAATATATTTTGAAAAAGATAAAATATGTGAAGCATGTACAAAAGGGAAACAAGTCAAAAGTAGTTTCAAATCAAAAGATATTGTCTCTACTCATAGACCTCTTGAACTTCTTCACATAGATTTATTTGGTCCTGTAAGAACCACAAGTCTTGGTGGAAAACATTATGGTTTTGTTATAGTAGATGATTTTTCCAGATATACATGGGTTTTATTTTTAAAACATAAAGACGAAGCTTTTGAAGCATTTCAAAATTTTTGCAAACTCGTTCAAAATGAAAAGAATTCAAACATCATCTCTGTAAGAAGTGATCATGGAGGAGAATTTGAAAACTTATCCTTCAAAACCTTCTTTGATGAAAAAGGAATCTATCATAACTTCTCATGTGCAAGAACTCCTCAACAAAATGGAGTCGTTGAAAGGAAAAATCGAACTTTACAAGAAATGGCAAGAACAATGTTAAATGAATCAAATGTTGAAAAATATTTTTGGGCTGAAGCTATTAACACATCTTGCTATATTCTAAATCGTGTTTCAATTAGAAAAATTCTAAATAAAACTCCATATGAACTCTGGAAAGGTAGGAAACCCAACATATCATATTTCCATATTTTTGGTTGTTTTTGCTATATTTTAAATGATAAAGAAAATCTTGGAAAGTTTGATTCAAAATCAGATAAAGGGATCTTCTTGGGATATGCAACAAATTCCAAAGGATATAGGATCTTTAATCTAAGAAATCAAACCATGGAAATAAGCATGCATATTATCTTTGATGAATTTGATAATCTTGTTACTAACAAAGAAGATGATGAGGAAATATTGAAAAATCAAGAACAAGCAAGCAATGAAAATCATAATCAAGCATCATCATCACAAACTCCTCCAAAAAGTTGGAAAATCAGTGGTGATCATCCTCCTGAACAAATCATTGGAAATACATTTGATGGGGTTCGAACAAGACTATCATTTAAAGATAATGATAACAACATGGCAATGATCTCACATGTTGAACCAAAAAATATACAAGAAGCAATAAGTGAAGAATCATGGGTAATAGCTATGAAAGAAGAACTGTCTCAATTTGAGAAAAATGAGGTATGGAATCTTGTCCCTAAACCTCAAAATCAATCCATCATTGGAACAAGATGGGTATTTAGAAACAAATTAGATGAAGAAGGAAAAGTTGTCAGAAACAAAGCCAGACTCGTAGCACAAGGATATAATCAACAAGAAGGTATTGATTACGATGAAACTTTTGCCCCGGTAGCAAGGTTAGAAGCAATTCGAATTCTTCTTGCATATGCATCTCATAAAAATATTAAGTTATTTCAAATGGATGTCAAAAGTGCTTTTTTAAATGGATTCTTAAATGAGGAAGTTTATGTTCATCAACCTCCTGGTTTTGAAAATACAAATAAACCTAATCATGTCTTTAAACTTACAAAAGCATTATATGGTCTTAAACAAGCTCCTCGTGCTTGGTATGAAAGGTTAAGTACATTCTTAATCAAAAATAATTTTTCTAGAGGAAAAATAGACACAACTCTTTTTAGAAAAAATGATGAAACAAATTTTTTGATTGTCCAAATCTATGTTGATGACATCATTTTTGGATCAACAAATGAAAAAATGTGTGATGATTTTTCTAGACTTATGCAAAGTGAATTTGAAATGAGCATGATGGGAGAATTAAGATTCTTTCTTGGTTTACAAATCAAACAAGAAATAAATGGAATCTTTATTTGTCAAGAAAAATATATCAAAGATCTTCTCAAAAATATAAAATGAGTGAAGCCAAAATAATGGCCACTCCCATGCATCCATCTTCAAATTTAGATAAAGATGAAAATGGAAAAACTATTTCTGAAAAGGAATACAGAGGAATGATTGGATCTCTGTTGTACTTAACTGCCAGTAGACCAGATATTGTTTTTTCAGTTGGTTTATGTGCACGTTTTCAAACTTCTCCAAGAGAATCACATTTAACTGCTGTAAAAAGAATTTTTAGATATCTAGTAGGTACTACTGATCTTGGCCTTTGGTATAGCAAAGGTTCTTGTTTTGATCTTATAGCATACTGTGACGCTAATTTTGCTGGAGACAAAATTGAAAGAAAAAGTACAAGTGGAGCATGTCAGTTTCTTGGGAATGCACTTATAAGTTGGTCTTGCAGAAAACAAAACACTATTGCCCTGTCAACTACAGAAGCAGAATACGTGTCAGCAGCCAACTGTTGCTCTCAAGTTCTTTGGATTAAAAATCAACTTGAGGATTTTTCAATAAGGTACACAAATATTCCAGTATTTTGTGACAATACAAGTGCGATAAATTGATCAAAAAATCCCATTCAACATTCAAGGTCAAAACATATTGAAATTAAACATCATTTTATAAGAGATCATGTTAACAAAAAGGAATTTGAATTAATTTTTGTTGACACAAATAATCAATTGGCTGATATCTTTACTAAACCATTGATTGAGGATCGTTTTAATTTCATTAAAGAAAAATTGCACATTATAAAAAATCCTTGCAAAACTTGAAAATCATTTTGAGTCATAGGAAGAATGTTCTCATAATTGTACTCTTGCCAAGCTTATGGCACACGCCTATGTAATGGCTTCCCTTTCAAATATGACTGATAAAGTTTCATCTAGTAACTTGTTTTTACAGTTTCCTAGAAAAAGCAACAGCTTGCAAAAATAACCATCATTGATTAAAAGTCAAATCAGCCACCTCTTTGTCTCCTCACTCCTCCCAATCGTACTTCTCTCTCTCATAAGCCTTACCCTTCTAACTTCCTTCATTCATTCTTCCCATCTTTCTCTCAAAAAAAACACCACCGCTCTCCGCCGCTCTCTCCCACCAAAAATGGCCAGAACAAAAGGCACCGGTAAGAAAGCTCCTCCCGTCAAACCATCTCCTTCATCTTCCATCTCCTCTTATTCGCGTTCTCCATCTCCACCATCTCCGCCATCACCACCGTCTCCAACTCCATCACCTCCTTCCTCCTTCACCCTTTCCCCAAATCAGTTTCAAACACCACCAGAATCTCCATCAAACATTTCTGAAACACAACCCATGCCAACCTACCTTGAACCTGAAACAGAACAATCTCCTAAAGATCATGACTCTTCATCATACGATCTTGACCCAAACACTGCCATGGTCATCTACACCAAACCTCAAACTCCTGTTCAAGAATATAATCCCTTTTCCAATAAATCATTTCTTCAAAATCTTGCTCATGCAACTCTTCCAAACCTCAATCAAACAGCCCCTCATCTCAAAAAATCTAAACCACAAAAAACCAAATCCACTCCAAACATTAGAACTCGTAGATCTCAAAGGATTATTTCTGGGTTTGGGAGTAGAAAAACCAAAAGCATAGATACCACTATCTATGAGATTGTTGATTCGGATGAGGAACCAAAAAATCCTCCTCCTAAGAAATGTTCCCCTCTCAAGAAACATGCCAAAGTTGTTTCAAAATCCTCTTTCAAAACCTCTGTGACAAAGCCAAAACCAACTCTGAAAGAAAAAGGAAAACAGAAAGCAACTGTTCAACCAAAACGTTCCCCAGAACGTTCTCCTGAACCTTCTCCTGAACCGTCTCCTGAACCATCTTCTGAACCATCTTCAGAAGGTTCTCCAAAACCCAAGAGGGCTTCAAAACCAATTCCAAAAAAGATATCCATTTCCAATACAAAGAAAATTCCTCTGTTTGATCGTGAACTTATAAAGGAATTCAAAGAGAAATGGGGTACCAGGCCAATTGGTGTTGGAAGGTATTTCGACTTTGACAAACTGGAAAAAGACAAAATTGTCTTAAAAAAATATGCTGATGTCCAAGGATGGACTCAATTTCTTCAAATTCGTGAGAGACATTACCCAAAGGTAATACAAGCCTTCTACTTCATGGCAGAAGTTTTCCCTGAGAAAAGCTTAATAGTGTCTAGGGTCAAGGATGTTGAGATCCGTCTCACACCTCAGGTACTCTCTGAAATTTTTAAATTGCCTTTAGAAGGTCCTACTGTGTTTGGGGAAGAATGGTTCACAGAACTTGATGTTCAATTTGAAAATATACGTCAACTTCTTTTTCTTCCAAATGTTTCTGAGTTAGTTTCTTCAAACCTTCTGCCTACCCCAAAAATGTTGAATGCTATGTGTCAACATTCTCTTTTACCTCGCAGTGGTAATTTTCAGCATGTTCATGCAAATGATCTTTTGATCATGTACCATCTGTTCATGGAAGAGAGAGTAAACTTACCTCATATTCTCATCCACAACATGATCAACACCATCCAAAATCCAAACAGAAAATTCACCGTGCCATATGGAATGGCTCTCACAAAAATCTTCAAAAAATTTGAAGTACCTTTAGATGGTGAGGAGTCTAGTTTTGAATATTCCAAATTTACTCCAAAAAATGTGAGTCACATGAAACAGGAACCAAATGCTGCTCCTTCATCTCCTCCCACTCAGAAAAGGAAAAGAGATGATTCTGATCTTCATGAGCCTATGCCTGAAAATGTTTCTGCTGAAAAATGTCTTCCACCAGAACGTTCTCGAGAACGTTCTCCTGTTATGGAAGCAGATAAAGAATTGCTTGACAACTTTGCAAACCAGTCTCTATTTCAAACTATTCAAGCCTCGCATATTCTTCAAAGCTTCCCAACTAAAATACCATCAACCTCTAAGGTAACACAAAGTGCTAACTTGTTTATTTCACCTCCAAAAAATGACTTCTCTGCTTTGTTCCAACCTGACTCTGTGGACAAATTTTTTGCTTCACAACCTCATTTTGAGTCATCTGTTCAAATGGAATCATTTCGTACGATTCAAACTACATGCCCCTCTCTTCCTTCACGCTTTGCTGGAACAATTTCCATGGCTCAAAGGTTGTTTCATAACAATGAACAACCTTCTAAAAGGTCAAAAATTGAGAGAGATGTGAGCAAGACTAGGACTGACTTGCCTAGGCTGTTTGAAGGAAATAATGCCATAATGCATCATTTGGCATACAACACTCTTGAGCTGCAAATCCAAAGAAAATGGATGTCTGAAGTGTTGAGCCTCAAGTTTGATGTTCCTCCACCTGAACAAAATCCTTTTCCTGTACCAATGTACAACATGCCTATGCCTACTGTGTCTTCCTCCTCGGATGCTTCTTCTCCAACTCTTCCTCCTGCTCCTGTACCTTTTTGTGATTACAAAGGGGGAGATGATTTAGGGGGATACGACTTAGGAGGGCCAGGAAAAGACCTTGGATCAAAGGAAGGATAAAATGCTGCTTCCTATTAACTTATAATTACTATTTTGATTATGTCTCTAAATGACTTTTGCTATCCTTTGATTATGCTTTATTTTGTCTAAAGTAAAGTTTCAAATGCACTGCACTGTTTGATAGTATTCGAGTAACATGCCTACTATGTCTTTTTGATGTTTTGAATACTATGATGAAACTTTATGTAATGGCATTATCTATCTAATGAAATGTTGTTTTTATTTCTCAATTCACATATAAACATTGAATGCATGAATTGAGGGGGAGTTATTTGATAAACTGTCAAACTCTAATCAAAATACAAAGTTTCTTGTGATATTCTCAAATAGCATATAAAAATTGAATGCTAAAATTGAGGGGGAGTTTTCAACAAAATTTCCAAAACTCAAAATCAAAATCAAAATAAATTAAATGTTTGTCATCATCAAAAAGGGGGAGATTGTTGAGACAAAATCCTTATTTGATGTTTTAAAGATTACAAACATATTAATTTTATTTTATCTTGTTATCTACTAATTTGTTTTGTGAGAATTGTTTTATGAGAACATTCTGAGAACATTCTGGATTCACAAAGCAAATACATCAAAAAGAGCAAAGTCAGCAAAAACAAGCATGACATGAGAAAGCTCTTGAGAAGTTATCTTGGGACTTAAGCATTTCGATCCATTTGAAAGAAAAGCCCATTAAAGGATAAATATCTCATGAAATGAAATAAAGCACATGTGGAATGAACTTGGACATCAAAGTACAAATGAGTGACATAATCAAGGTCACTTCATCTTAGCAAAAAACAGCTCACTACAGCTGTATCCTTTCACGCAAAAAGCAACACAAAGCAAGCTGAATCAATAAGAACATTCTGGCAGAATTGAAGAAGAAGTGTGAAATCAAATGAAGCTGTAGACAGCTGTAAAAAACGTGTCTAACAGCTCTATTTTCACCCTTGGTCACCAAGACACTCCTCACCTATAAATACAAGAGGCTTTGGAAGTTAAATGCAAGAGTTTTGAAAGCAAATATTCTCTCAAGTGAAAATCATCACTACATACAAAAGCTCTTCACAAACAAGTCTCAAAGCTCTCTCTTTCTTTTTGGATCATACTCTTTAGAGTTTTTTAGTAAAATCTCAAACATGTATTGAAGATTTTATTCGATCCAAAATTCATCTCTTTTCATACAAAGTGTATTGTAATTCTCAAGTCTATTCGTAACAATAGTTTGGGAAAGAAGTGTAACAACCTTTCTTGTGCGAAAGCAAAGAATTGTAGAAGCCTGCTGAGGTTGATAATACAAGGTGTAACGGACTGATCTGGTGTGATCAAGAATCTATGGTGCTAGTCAGAAGTTTCTGTTAGCAGTATACTATAGTGGATAATCTCACACGAGATGTGGGGACTGGAAGTAGCCGGGTTTGGTGAACCAGGATAATTCTCCTGTGTTTTTCTCTCTTCCTTTCTCTTTATTATTTTCGTTGCACAAAGTTCACACACTATCACTATCATAATATTACTTATTAATCTCTCCAGAACATTCTGGTCCTAATTAATTATAATCAAATTAATCCAGAGTTCTCTGGTCCTAAATTAATCACTTGTATTGTTTTATTAATTCATATAACTGCTTCCAGAACATTCTGGTCCAAGATAAAACAATCTGCCTAAAATAAACCCACATTTAAAATCAACCTATAATATTGTTTTATCATTCTGCTCATATATTAATCATTCTCCAGAACATTCTGGTCCTTACTGTTTTATCATTCTCCAGAACATTCTGGTCCGTACCTTACATTTCAATTATCATTTTTCTCATTCTGCTTATATATATTAATCATTCTCCAGAACATTCTGGAGCTCACTAAAAGCAACTTAAAATTTTACATTTGATCCAGAACATTCTGGTCAGGATAAAACAAGCATAAAACCCATAATCTTCTTATACTAACACTTACCAAGAACTTTCTTGAGTATACAAACTTGTTTAGTTTTTCAGGAATAATTTTAAAAGGGTCACAATTCAAACCCCCCCTTTCTTGTGACGTTTATTGCTACTTCAAGTATACCCTCTGAAGTCTTTTTAGACTAAAAATCCCATCTTCTTCCACGTGTCTAATCAAATTTCAGTAATTACGTCAAATTTCTCTTGTCGAAAAACACAGGTAACAAATTACCCCCCAAAAATGTTAGTTCGACGGAAAATAATGTAGAAGAAAACTGACATTTTTGAAAAGTGGTGATCTTCAACGAAAACCTTACGTCTTCTTAAATAATGACGTCATCTACCTCAAACGGTTCCCAAACCAGTTATCATTACAGCACTATTTTCGGAGATCTTTGCCTCCTAGAAGAAGTAACCGACAGCTTAGTTCAGAGATCTTTCAGACTTTTTTTCGCCACGTGGCTGAGTTTTTTCAACTTTTCAAATCAGTGGTCTTTTCAATTCCCTCTTAGTAATGAGTATAAAAATCTACTTTTCACTTCTCTCATTGTCGTTTTCTTTCCAGAAACTTTTCTAAAAAGCCAACTTCCTTTTTTCTTTCCACCATGTGTAATTTCAGAGTGCAACCTAAGAGGGGGGGTGAATTAGGTTGTATGACTTTTAATGGATAATTTTTCTGGTTTATTGTGTTCTTGTAAATTTTTCCGGAATTTTGTATGAATGTATGAACGAATGCTTGGAAAAATAAAGAGTGTAGGGAAGAAGAAGATGGACACAAGGAATTTATAGTGGTTCCCCTACTGGTACTCCACTCCCCCACAACCCTGTGAGGAATTCACTATGTTAGAATCTTTGTTACAAGCAATCTCTCCCCAAGACCCCCTAACAATCTTTCTAACATACACAAGATAGCACCCCACTATCTTTCAACAATTCTCACCAAAACTATGGCAAGAATTCACAACAATGGTTTTTGAAGAATAATAAATTGTATGGCTGTTATCTTTCTCAATATCACTTTAACAGATTATAACTTAGTGCTCAGAAAACTTTTATAATGATATGAAAGTGTGTTCAAAGTTTTCTAACAAGGATAATGAAAGTTTGTAAGTATGTGATCTTGAAAATAGCAATTTGAGATATTGAAAGAAAATGATTGTTGTTGTTAAAATGTTATAAGTTGTTGTAAAATGTTTCTAATCTCAAATGCATATATAGAGGCTAAAAAAAAATGTTTATGAAACAATACTATTTTTTGAAAAATGGTTACCAATGAATAGACATAGTTAAAATGGCACCTATTCATAAAATAAATATAAAATGCATTTAAAAATTAAACTAGCCGTTACCACACTAAATAAAGGAAACAGCCGTTGGACACAAATATAAACTAGCCGTTGCCCACTTTTGATTTATTAGGCAATAGATAATAATGACATGAAATGAATTTTAAAACATAATTGATTATGCCATTTTAATTCTCAATGCATGCTATACGCTATTTTTATGCTAAAAAATTATTGTAAAATTTCCATAATAAATTATGGTTTTTCATGCAAAAATAATTTCATGTAAAATCACTTTATATGAAAATCAATGTGAGTGTGTGATTAATTTTCATGAGAGCTTTATGCATTGCTTCATATGGAGTCTTAGAAAAAATGTTTGTAATTATTTTCTGAGCATTCTAAGATATAAACAATGCTAAGAATGATAGATCAAAAGATAAGGACCATACTTACAATGATTATAATTTAAAACCCTAAGTCCTTAAGCTTGTTCATCATCTTGATCCATGAGCCTCCATAAGCTTTCTTCTTTTTGTGATGTAGTCTTGTAATCATCAAAACCCAGCCAAGTCACAAGGAAGGAAATCTTCTTCACACCATGGACAGACTCTCAGAAGATTTGCTAATCACCATTACTAAAAAAATAGCAGCAACTGGTACCCAGAATTTACTCAACTTTGGGGCAACTTCCATCACTCATCGTCGACTGGCGAATAAGAAGGCCGTTTTCAGGGCTTTACCTCGTAACTGTGTATGGTATTTTTATGACCATTTTCCTTCTGCTCAGAAACTTTCTTTCATGCAACGAATGATTCAGAGTGATCATGAATCGTTCAGCCTAGTGGAAACATCAAGACTTCTTTATGATGAACCCAACAACTTGAATGGCATTCTTCGTATCTTGCGCAAAGCAGCTTCCCATGGCGTGGAAGGGGCAAAATACTTGCTGATGATACTGAAAATTCTTTCAAAATATGGATTTTCAATAGAGGAAGTCTTTCCCACTTTCAAAGATTTCTTCGATCGTCGAATGCTAGCGGAATGTAGAAGGTCTACTTGTGGAGGACCAGGTTTCCCCTACTTTTTGCCCTACAGACCTCATTGTGGTATTTGGCCTCTACCTTCAGGTTTGGTTATTCGATTTACCTGCACTGCTTCAGGGACATGTAAAGGACATGGGAGAAGATCTACGATTTTCTGGCCTTTACCTGGTTCAGACGATGAATACTCCAGAACTGAACTTTGCTTCTACTGTCGTCTCGACTTAGAAGTTAAGTGGTTTCTGCATGAATTTCGCTTCTTGGAGAATGAAGGTTTCTAGGTTTAGGCTTTTTTAGGATATAGCCCCTTTTCCCTCTCTTTTTTTTTTTCTTAGGGCCTCGAAGCCATTTTGATGTATTTTGGATTTCGAACAAAATCTTTGATGTCAATATGTTTCGACATTTTTGGTGTAATATGTCTAATGCCTTTCTTATCTCTTATCACTGCTTTCCATCCTCGAACTCAATTCGAACAAGGAAATTTTAACACCGTAAATTTATGTGTCAAATAAGAAATCACATGTTTCGACTCTAAAGAAACTGAAACGATGGTTCTCTCTTTATTTTGAAACAAAATTTATGGCGCCACTTCCGCAAAAGCCAATGGGCCACGTTTGGGACTATGTAACACCCAAAAAACCACCTTTTTAAATTGCCAATTCAAAATGTTGACATCTGTCAACTTTTAAAGTGAAAAGAAATATAAAGTTATACCTTGGGGAATACAAAAAGATACTCTCTTAACTCTTTTTACACATCTTTCCAAATTGATTGCTAAAACAAACAAGAAGTTAAACCTTTTCTCCTTATCTTTGAACAGTAACCGTTTCTCCTTTTTCCTTGCAAACTACAACCGAAAAGCTTTGAAGAACAACAATGGCGTCCTCATCTAAGATTCAGCCGTCTGATACTGCTGTTACGGCGAATTTCTCTGTTCAACTTCAACCAGGGAATTTCAAGTTCGTCCCTGGACCTGACCTGAAGGATGAGCAAGACCAGATTTGGAAATCTCAGGTAATGATTCCTTGCCCTGATTCTCATGTATATTTAGGTCACTTAGCATTTCTAGGTCCATTACCCAGAGATCGAGAGGATAGCGAACAAATCAAAGAGATTTTTCCCACTTATTACCAATTTACCCCTAGGGTTTTCCTAAAGGGACCATACTTTATGAACTTCATGGACACACCAACTAGGGTATTCAGGTCTGCGCCTCATGTTGGGAGCGACATTTACTTGAAATGGTTGAACAAAGTTGAGTCGAAGAAGAGAGATTTCTGGAAATCGTATGGTATCTTTGATCTCATCCAACTGTCTAGACTTGGGCCAAAATATCAATCTAACATGCTAATTGCAGCGCTGCATTTTTGGGATCATTCGACAAATAGTCTCCAACTCAAATGTGGCATGTTAACCCCCACACTCCTAGATGTAGCCGCAATTACTGGTTTAAAGCCTACTGGCCAAACGTTCGACCCCAGCGCTGTTTCGACAGATTTTGATTTCAACTTCCAACGAGCTGCTTTCTCGTCTTACATCGAAGACCATTATGATACCAATAGCGATGAGGTTTCTGATATAGAACATGTCACGTTTCTAACCCTTTGGTTATCTCTCTTTGTTTTCTGCACCCCGTCGCTGCAAGTGGCGAAGATGTACATTAAACTCGCCATTCAAATACATGAAGGTAAGGATGTTAGCTTGAGCAGACTTATCCTAGGTGCTCTTTATGATAGCCTTGGCAGTGGTTCTTTCAACCTGAGGAACGTTAATGAAGAAAGAAAAACTTTGTCCATATCTGGACCCATTTGGCTTTTCCAACTGTGGCTATTGGCCACATTCGAAACAAGGTTCCAACTCTTCATTCCGGAAGAACACCAAAAGCACGGTAGAACAAAGAAGGATAGAAGGCACCCGCCTTGCCGCACTGAAACTCAGAGAAATAGGCCAAACTAATGAAGCCTTGTTTTCGGCCGCTTTCAATGTGTTCCTGAACTGTGACACCTTTGTTCCTTCGATGGCTCCATTCGTAAAGAGAACTCATGGTCCTAAGTGGTTTACTAAAGGGTTTCCAGAGCCTTCAACCGACCGCACAAGGAAGCACTTCGAGATTTGGAAAGCTTATTTGACACCCAAATTGCTTTCATTTAGAATTTTGACTGGCAAAGGGAAAGAACTTTTCGGAGTAAGTGGTTACCAACCGAACCTGGTAGCCAGACAATTTGGCCTCTGCCAATTTCGACCCAGATCCCTCTTCTCTAGCAAGAAATATCTGCGACATCCCAAGACCGACAAAGAATGGAGAGATCTTCTTGCCAAATTCGACCAAGCTGCCCCCAGCTTCGAGCCCATAGCTTTCAAAACATCTTTCTTGTGTACCCAAGAATTCTTCACTTGGTGGAGATAATATTATAAAACACAAAGTGCTGATATTAATGAAAACTTTTTACTTGAGCAACTGATATCCACTTTTCCTTCTGTGCAGAATAAAAAAGCGAAGAGCAAAGGTACGCATATTCGAGAAATTCAAGCATTTCAAAAATATTTCGAAACTGTGTATGATCCGAAGAATCTTAGTCGAACCGTTGCTGAGGCAGGGAAAACTTTAAAAGAAAAGATAAGTGAAAAACTTTACAAGGTGAAAGCGCCCCCCTATGTAAAAGATAAATACACTTATGCTTTGCATTTCAAAACACGATTTCCGGCTTTGCCAACTAGCAAACTTGCTTTGGCGTTTCGACCACCTCTTCCTCATTGGTTCTTTTGTGGTTCGAGATTAGCCTTCAAAAACCTTTTAGCTAAAAAGCCTGATAGAGTAACTCCGACTAAGTATGACATACATAATTTTGGAGGTCACTTACACCTTGATATTCGACATGTTCGAATTACGTCAATAATTAAAACAGGTGATAACTTTCACCCTCATGTAACGCATGGTTTCAATTGCTTTTCAACCTAATGAATTTATATGTTTTACTGCTGTGCCTCTTACCTCCAAAACCGCTTCAGATGATGAGCCTGACAAGGAGGAAACCAAGAAAAAGGCAAGACCTTCTAGGTTGAAAGCTGTTGAGGTAACTACTTATCATCTTGCCATGGCAATGTGTATTGTCCTTTGACCATTTCTTCAACTAAATTGATTCTCCAGAAACAGAAACGTACCAGTAGTTCTTGCACTACGACCCCTTCCAAGAAGATCCGGAAATTCGTCAGCGTATCTAGCGATGACTCAGAGGTAGGTACAAATTTCCATACTCTTTCTTTTTAAAATCATCTTCATCTTCACATATGCATATATATTTTCCAGGATGATGGTTCTTCCCCACATACTGACGCTGCTGAAGGTCCGTCGACCCTAGCAGGAAGAAAACGAACCAGGCAACTAGAGCCAGATTCGAATGTTGAGCCTCTCAAGAAGAAACTTCCTACAACAAAAAGGATCTTGAGAGAAAGTTCTGGTGTCGAGAAAGCTAATACCGAGGTATACGTCGAAACCTTAATCTCTCCCCAGATGACTCATCAATTGATTTCCTCCAATCTCAAATGATAACTTGAGTAATGATGACAATTGATTTTTTAGGTGCATGAAGCTGGTAACGTCGAGGTTGGGGGACAAACAACGCCTACCTCGCCTCATAATTGTCCTATCCCTAAGATAATTGAAGAGACGTATGAGGACGGAACCACGGACCAGAATAGTGGCGGGAAAGCGTCTGACGAATGGATTGAAGATGTGTTTGTCACTACTCCTCCCGAACCCAAACAAAATGAAGCTGGGATCGAACAACATGAAAATCTACTGAAATGACAGCTTCTCGTTCCTACTACAAATGTTCAGACTACCTCTCGCACCGGCGGAGAAACCATCATCACTGAGCCACCTCAGAATCCAGATCTTGTCGAGAGAGCTGAAACAGATGGGGATGACACTTCTGGTGACAATGTGAACAGTGAGGGTCCTGAAGACGAGGAAACTGAAAGTGGTGAAGATAAACCATGGAGCCCTGAGAGTATGGACGAATCTCCGCCAAAGAAAATGGCTGCCCCCAGTTCTGCTCCGAGCCAAGATGACCTAGCAAGCCTTGAGGAAAGTGATCCCCTTGAAGCTTTCGAACTTATGTTAAGCAGTGAAAACATTCAGAATACTTCGACTTCATCTGTCAGAGTAAGTTCAGAAGCGTCTGAGGAGGATTTGACTCAAGAGCTGCGGGCGAAAGTCATAGGGGTAGACCTTTTTCAAGCCATCAGACTAAATTCGAACCTTACTGTCATACCCCATTTTTTGACTCATATTTTTCTTTGTTTATTATTCTTTTATTATGTATTACTTCATTATAATTTTTAATTTCTTACTTTTACCTTTTATTATCTTTATTATTTCATCTTTATTTTTAGATTTTTATTTATTAATATTTATTATCATTATCATTACTATTATTATTATTATTTATATCATCATTACTATTATCACTACTATTATTATTAATACTATTATTGTTATCTTTTTTCATTAATAATATTATTATTATTATTATTATTTATTATTATTATTATTATTATTATTATCATTATTATTATTATTATTATTACCATTACTACTATTATCATCTCTTTCATCATTATTATTATTAGCATCTTTATTATTATTTTAAAAGAAAATAAAAAAAAAGGAAAATTAAGGATTTCGCAGAGCGATGTTCCAATCGCTCTGCGAACTCTGCGATTTTTTGCAGGTTTTGATTTCTTTGATTTATCTTTCTTTTGTTTTCATTATAGTTATTGTTATTATCATCTATTGTTATTATTATTACTGTTATTATCAATTTGGGCTTTTGAATTCAACAAAGAAAGAATTAAGCATGTGCCATTTGAAAATCAAGGTAAGAAGATTTTTGTGCCAATCAAGCTTGTGCCAAGCAAGTTGGGCTGCCCTTGGGCAGCTCTCATCCCTCCCAATTGCCTGCAATTTGACCCTAAACTTTCCAGCAAGCAGCTTACTCATTTTCTTCTTCCTTTTCCACCCAAAAGCCATTCAAACATAGCTGCATTTTTGCTTCCCACAAAGAACAAAGTGCTGCCCTGTTTCAGCTTTCTTCCTTCCCTTCTCACAACAGCCCACATGTTCCTTTTGCTTCTCCCAACCTCTGCACATTGCAGCCCACGTTTTCCTTGCTTGTCTTCTCAAAATTGCAAGGATCAAACCCAAAGGACAGCTCAAGTTGCAAACAGCCAGGTTTTCTCACTTTTTCATCATTTTTTCTGTCAAAATCAGCTTCATTTATTGTTGAATTTGGCCAAAGTCTTGACCAAGATTGCAAGGCAATGTCACCTCTTCTCTTTTGCATTAAATGCAAAGCAAATAGCTTGGTTTTAGCCCACAAAAACAGCCTGCTCTAGGGATTTTCCATCATTGCATTTGATCTCATTTTTGCCTATTTAAGCAATGCATTGCATAAGGTTTCAACAATGGAATAACAGTTCAATAACAGATTTTTGAGAGTTCAATACATAGATTTTACAGTTCATACACAGCAAAAACCAGTTGAAACATTAGTGTTATTGTCATCCATAATCTTCCATATTCCAACTTTGCAAAACCATCATCATCCAAACCTCTTCCATTTTCTTGCAACACAAGCATTGGCAAGGAGTTTTGTAAGTCATTCTGAGCTTGTCACCTTGCATTTTGTTTCTAATTTCTGCTTGATTCAATCTCAGTTTTGCATCCTTAATAATTTAACTCATTTTGTTTGAAAAAACCTCTTTTGAAACTTCAAAGAAATCACAAATTTGCAAAACACTAAGCTAAGTTGTTTTACTCCTTTTCTTGCTAGTTTCCCAAGGTTTTCAATCCCCTTAAGGTTCTGAAGTTTGTTCAGAAGCAGCTTCTGAACAGAAGTTCAGAAGCAGCTTCTGAGTTCATTTTTTCGCAGAGTTCGCAGAGCAAAGTCATGGTCGCTCTGCGACCATGACAGAACTTAGGTTCGCAGAGCCAAGTTCAGATCGCTCAGCGACCATGGCAGAACTCAGGTTCTGAGTTCAGGCTTCTAAAAAGCCAATTTTTGAGGTTCTAACCTAAAAATTCACAATCTAAGAGGATTAAAACTCATTTTGTTCAAAACATAACAAGAGTTTTGCATGTTATTGGAAATTTCACAAGTTTGAGCAGTAATTTTGAGTAACTTGAGCAACAAGTTATATTCATTAAATTTCAAAGTCAAACTTGAGCAATAAGCTATGTTCAATAAATTTCAAAACTAAACTTGAACAACAACCTTGTTCATGAATTTCAATCAAACGTGAATTTGAGCCGAACTTGTTCTTTTTTTTCAAAATCAAGCTTAAATTTGAGCCGAACTTGTGTATTTTTCAAACTTGTGCATCTTTTCATGAACTTGTTCATTTTGCAAACTTGAATAACACTTGTTCTTGAGTTCTAATTACTTAAGCAACAAGCTATGTTCACTATTTTCAACAAACTTGAACAACAAATTTGTTCATGATTTTCAACAAACTTGTTTTTGAGTTCCAACACACGTGAATAATGCTTGTTCATTTTTGCATCATAAACTCGAGGCAAACTTGTTCCTTTTTTTTCGAAAACTTGAACAACATTTGTTCATAGGTTGCAACAACTAATTTGAGCAACAAAATTTTCTTAGGTTTTTTAACCAAGTGTTTTGCTCTCTTTGAGATTTCTTGAGTTTCAAACTTGAATGAAAAAGGAGTGGTTTGACGTATGTCTCTCCATTCCCCGGTTGCACGAATGCTTGACATATGTCTCGTCGTTCGGACAATCGTCATTCCATTTTCAAAGCATAAAACAAATCAAATACATCAAACCTTTTATTGGTCCCCCGTGACCAATTCAACCTTTCTTTGATCCCTCGTGGTCAATTTAAACTTTTCTTGGCCCCCATGGTCAATTCAAACTTTTTACGCCTGCGCGCATTTTCAAACGGATACCATCGCCTGAGCGCGAGTCCGCCCTTTTTTTAATCAAATCCTCTTTACCTTCATTAAGCTACCCTCATAACGGTAGTAGGTAAAACTTTTTATCGGTCTTCATTAAGCTATCCACACAACGATAGTAGACCACGTTTCCTTTTTATTCAAACTTTTTCGCCCAAGCGCGATCAAATAATTTTCCATAATTAAAATCAACCAACACACAAACATTTTCTACAAAGAACTACGTATCTTTGAATTCTCCATCGCACTGGGAGATACGTAGGAGCAAGATTCACATCTTGTCAATCACATTAATAAAAAATATCATTTTTCCCCTTTATATATTTTTCCTTTTTCCCTTTTATATATTCGAACATGCAAGCAAAACTTTTAAAAACATTCTAGCCTTAGCTAACTAGGAGGTTCCCGTTGAGTACAACGGATGTGAGGGGTGCTAACACCTTCCCCTTGCATAATCGACTCTCGAACCCAAAATCTTTAACATTAAGGTAATTTAGAACTTTTTCCCCTTTTCCTCGAAAAATTAAAAGTTCAGTCGTGATTTAAAATTAGTGATTAAAAGCTCGTCAATAGCTTGATATCCGAAATTCGACGCGACACTTACTTTTGAACTCAAAAGCCTGACGCACAAGTTGCTCAAAATGACTCGCAACCAAACTTTGCTATCCTTCCTGGTTGACTTCGAACCTCTTCTGGATCGCATAGCCACAGAACTCCGGCGTGAAGCCGAAAACAATGCTTTGTTAGCAACACACCGTCGTCAGCATTCAGAGGATTTGAAGTTAGTCGAAACTTCTAAAGCTAAAATCTCTTCTTTGAAGCTTGAGAATGTCAATGCTTTGGCTGAGGCAAAAACTTGCAAGTCAAACATTGCCACTTACAAAGAACAAATGACGGTCTTGGCGTCGAAGATTAAAGAGGAAGAAGAGAGGTTAGCCGGAATCCAGAAGGTATTGGTTCCTTCAAAAGCCGAACTTTGCCAAGAGGCCAAACTGGCTATCAAACATTTCAAAAGGGCCAAGTCGCGCAACAACGATATAAACAAACTGATCGACAATGGCTCTCGGAACCAAACTGTATTGGATCTCGCCAGAACGGCTCTAGAGAGACTGACTAGTAGTCTTACTTTCTAAGATTTGTAATATGTGTATTAATATTACCTTTTTCTTCTTCAAGACTACATTTTCATTGTACTGGCAATGTATGCCATGATTATGCGCTTGCAGTTGTTTTTATTCGCACTTAATTTTCACTTCTTGCAGCACTGGCCTATATTTTTTCAAATATTTGCCATTTACTCGCAAGATTCGATTATCCGCACCGATCTTCTATTTCGTACGCACCATTCGAGTAAACCTGGGTGATTTCGAATGGACCTTCCCAATTCGGCGACCATTTGCCTAGAATTCTGTCTTTTCTATCCATAGGTAGAATCACTTTCCAGACCAAATCTCCTGAAACGAAAGATTTAGACTTTACTTTCTTGTTGTGGGCTTTGGCCACTCTTTCTTTCTGCCTCATGAGGACATCTAATGCACGTATCCTTTCTTCATCTAAATCAACCAATTCATCCAACATCATGTCCCAATAATGGTTTGTTGGGAGGTCGAACTGCCTTTAGACTCTAGTCGATTGGAAACAAACTTCTGCGGGTAGGACTGTGTCTTGTCCTAATGTAAGTCTAAAAGGGGTAGTGTTAGTTGATTCCTTTGGCGAGTTTCGACAAGCCCACAAAGCTTGATTCAAAGTGTTATTCCAATTTCTTGGTTTACTACCCACATGTTTCTTTATCAAATTAATGATTACTTTATTGGCGGCTTCGACTTGACCATTTGCCTGCGCATAATAAGGCGTCGAAGTTAACAATTAAAACCCGACTTCAGAAGCAAATTCCGCCATTTTTCGTCCCGTGAAGATCGACCCTTGGTCTGTGGTGATAGTCTCTGGGATCCCAAACCTGTATAGAATGTGGTCTTGAATAAACTTGATAACTGCTTCCTGATCCACATTCGGTAAAGGGATGGCTTCTACCCATTTGGTGAAGTAATCTATCCCGACTATAATATAGCGGTGGCCTTTCGACGAAGTAGGTTTTACTTCTCCGATCAAATCCAAAGCCCATCCTCTAAATGGCCATGGTTTTACTATTGTGTGAAGTTCACTTGCTGGTAAGTGTTGTATCCTTGTATGCTTTTGGCATTCTTGACAACCTTTAGCGAACTCTATACAATCTTTTAACATTGTGGGCAATAGACCCCTTGTCGAAACAAAAGGCATTTCATTTTGTGGCCTGCTTGGTGCGAACCACAGGCCCCACTATGGGTGCTGGAAATTGCCAAGTATGCCTCGTTTTCTCCAAGGCATTTCAATAAAACTTTCTCAAGAGTTTTCTTGAACAATTCATTTCCTACCACTACATAGCTGAAAGCTCTGTATTTAATCTTCCGACCGGTATTCCCAGTAGGGTTTTTTAAATATTCGACGATTTGTTTCCGCCAATCATTGACTGCCATACTGTCAATGGCAAAAACTTCGAAAATTTCGTCCGAAAGATTGTTTATCTCCTCTGCCCCCTCAGTTTTTGTAATTGACAGTTCTTTTTGGGTAGGGGAAATCGGATTAGATTTATCTCTTATTTCTATCAATTCCCCTAACTTTGCTTTAAGGACTTTATAACCCGAAGCGATCTGCGCCAACTCATTTGCCTCCTGGTTGTTAATTTGAGGCATATGTTGAATATTCACGTGCTGAAAACGTTTTAACAACGTGTTGGCTAGAACAAAATATGTAATTAGATTTTCTTTAATACATCTGTATTCTTTTGTCAACTATTTTATAACTAGTTCGGAGTCGCCCTTTATCTCGACCTCCTCTGCCCTCAGCTCTAACAAGATTTCAAGTCCCGCTATTAAGGCTTCGTATTCAGCCTCATTGTTTGAACATCGTTCAGTCAGTCTGAACTTAAAACTTGTTGGAATGTTAGTAGGTGACACGATTAAAATACCAATCCCAGTGCCATCTTTGTGACTGGAACCGTCGAAATACAATTTCCAACGTCGAGTTTCTACTATGCCAACTATAGCTTCGATCGCAGAATGGTCTACTATGAAATCAGTCACGGTCTGTCCCTTTACGACTTTTAAGGGCTTGTAGGTCAACGAATACTCTGTTAGGGCTAAAGCCCATTTACCGATTCTACTATGTAAAATAGGTTTCGACAACATGTGCTTAATAATATCAAAATGAGAATAAACACAAACGTCGACTGGTTTTATATATTGTTTCAACTTTGTACAAGAAAAATACAAACAAAGGCATAACTTTTCAGTTGGATGGTACCTTGTTTCAGCATCATTTAAAATCCTACTGAGGTAATATATGGCTCTTTCGACACCATTTTCATCCTCTTGGGCTAACATGCTACCTATGGATGTCTCTGATGCTGCTATGTACAATTTCATCATCCTATTCTTAACAGGAGGTAAAAGAACAGGTGGTTTCGTCAAATACGACTTAATTTCTTCAAAAGCCTTCTGATGTTCTGGTCCCCATCTAAATGTATCTTCCTTCTTTAGACTGAGCAACAGCGAGAAAGCTTGAGTCTTGCCACTTAAATTCGATATGAACCTTCTCAGAAAATTGATCTTGCCAAGAAGAGATTGCAATTCTCTCTTGGTCGAAGGAGGCTTCGTTTCCAAGATGGCCTTTGTCTTATTTTGGTTTATTTCCATACCCTTTTTGTGAACCACGAAGCCCAGAAAATCACCCGCGTGAACACAAAAAGCACACTTCAAAGGATTCATCTTTAAACCATATTTTCTCATCCTTTCGAATGATTGTCGAAGATGGTCTAAATGGCTATCTTGTGTTGAACACTTTACTACAATATCATCTATGTACACTTTCATGAACTTTTCTATGAAATCATGGAACATAGAATTCATTGCTCTTTGGTATGTAGCGCCAACGTTCTTCAACCCGAATGGCATAACTACCCATTCATATATGCCTATGGCCCCAGGGCACCGAAAGGCTGTCTTTGACACATCTTCTTCGGCTATGAAGATCTGATTGTAACCAGAATAGCCGTCCAGCATGCTCAAGTAATCAAAACCCGCTACCCAATCTACTAACATTTCTGCTACCGGCATAGGGTATTCATCTTTTGGCGTAGCGTTGTTCAAATCTCTAAAATCTATGCAGACCCTAAGAGTTCCATTCTTTTTCACTATGGGGACTATGTTAGCCAACCATTCGACGTACCTTGCTGTTCTGATGAACTTGCTTCGTAGGAGCCTCTCAATTTCTTCTTTAATCTTCAACAGGATCTGAGGTGCAAATCTTCTTGGAGTTTGCTTCACTGGCTTTTTCCCTGGTCGGATTGGTAGTTTTAGTTCCACTACGTCTCGACTTAGACCTGGCATTTCGTTATAGTCCCAGGCAAAGCAATCCTTATACTCTTCTAAAAGTTTAATTATTCGGACTCTGAATGCTTCATCGATCTTGGCGCTGATATAAGTTGGTCTTTTCACAACGCCATATCCCAGGTCAACTTCTTCCAGAGGGTCTTGTGCTACAATTTTCTTAGCAGGACCCATTGGGTCTTTTTCAAAACCTAAGGGCTCCTCATCATAAATGCAATCTAACCTCTGGTCCTCGAGCACCTCGCTCTCCTGATCAGCTTCATTTTGTTGCATGACAGCTTCCAAAGCAGCGTTTTGTTTATTTTCGGCCACATAGGCCGTAATTCTCTCCCATGCATTGGGAATAGACATGATTACTGTTCGACATCCCACCCAGTCGGTGGGGCTTCGTTCTCCGAAGACATTCCGTCTTCGACTAGCTCCCTTTCCTAGAAAAGACCATGGTATGGGTGGAGCTTAACTGAACTCCTCACAAGCTATGGTCTTACTAGACCAAAATCTAAGGATCGACATGGCGAAATATATGCCAAATGTTTGTCAAAGGTCTTTTTGTTTATATGGTCGACTTCAGCTCTGAAATAGCTTTGATCGGCCTCAATATTCTCCAACACTCCGTCTTCCCTCCAAATTGAAATTCTCTGGTGCATAATCGACGGGACTGCCCCGACACCATGTATCCATTCTCTGCCAAGTAACATGTTGTAATTGGCTCTGGATAGGATTACCAAGAACAGTGTCGACCTTTTGACACTTCCGACAATTAATTCAACTTTTATTGCCCCATAAGAATGGCCAGATTTTCCCTCATAGTTCGAGAGGACCACGTTATGGGATGTTAGGTCGAATTGTTTCTTTCCGATCTTTTTCAGCAAACATAACGACATCAAATTTACTGCTGCACCGCCATCCACTAGGACTTTGTTTATCCCAATGCTAGTCACCTTGCCCTGGACGAAAAGAGGTTTAAGATGGCTTCTCATTTCTCGGCTAGGCCTCTCGAACATGGCTTGTTGCTCTTCGACACAGCCGTTGTTCATCAAATAATAACAAACTAGTTTATGTTCAGCCATTTCCTCTATAAAATCTTCTTCTCCCTCACTGATTTCTGAGATTACATCATATTCGATAGGTAGAATCGAAACGACGTTGCATATCACATCAAAATCTGGTTCGGAATCAGAAAAATTTGATCCCATTTCTTCATCTTCAGCAGGAAGATTTTCTTTGATGGGAGGCAGTGGGGAAAAAAGTATCTCTGTTGCTGGCTTCCTGACGTTGGTGATCACCAGCTGATTTTTCGCAGAACTCTCGGCAACATCAGTTGCAGCAATCTTCTTCTGACGCTGGAATCTACGTCATTGAGTCTTTGTCATAGGATTTTTTCCTTTATATCCGTTCCTGTAGGAGTACCTGTTGTCGACATGATGGATCTCTCCGTTTGTCGAATTAGTCGAACGACGACCCAGATTTTTTCCATTAGAATGGACCCATTTACCCACAGGAGTTTACGAGGATGGGACATACGTCTTCACTGGAGGCACCGCCCTATATGGGACCCCCATTTGATTGAAGTTTAATTTAGGCCTGTTGTCGACCCATTTTCCCTTCCTCTTCGACACAAACTGCTTTCCCTCGAGGCTCCTTGCTGCTTTTTTGTCGAATACTGAACTGCATTTTGGACAAATAGTAACCTCTGAATTGTTGATTTTGCAATGATTCAAAAAAGCAACTAGGCCCTCCTCAGCATCAGGGTACACAGCCTTCAACTGTTTCTTGTATTGACCTTCAATGATCATTTCAGGCGCCACCATGACGCTTTCAGTGCCTTGTTTGGGGTTGTTGGAACTTTCCCCCTGCATCTCTTCCATAATCTCGACAACATTTACATCTACCGGCTCGGCATACATTGCGTTGGTGACTGGGAGGGGATCGACATCTACCTGCATTGGTGATTTCGACTTGTCACCAAATTTCAATATTCCCTCGTTGAGTGCTTTCTGCACCAGGTCCCTGAAAAGAACACAATGGGAAGTATTATGACCCAAAAAATTGTGAAACTTGCAAAATCCTCTTTTCTTTCTCTGGTCTATTGGTGGCAATTTTAAACCCTTAGGCACCACAATTTGACCATCAGAGACCAACAAGTCAAAAATTTCGTCACATTTAGTAACGTCAAAAGTATATGATTTCGCAACAAACTTATCATTTTTTGGTTCGACGGGTGTCTTTCCGTCTGATGGTTTCAACAATTTGCAAACGTATGGAGGTCCAGGTTTTAGTTTAGCCACGTTATCATCGTTTTCTTCGACGGAAGCATATTCGACGTCAAATTCTTGGTCGCTGCCGATATCATCGACATATGCAACTTTCTCTTTTTTGTGGAACCTATTAGACCTAGCCTTTTCGGCTTTTAACCTTTCTACTTGTCGAACCCTATCGGCCAATTGGGCCATATCTCTCAAGTGCTGAGTGTCCAATTTCTTTCGGACGGAGAAATCTAGGCCTCCAGCGGCCATTTCGACTAACTCGTGTTCGGGCACTTGGGTAAAACACCTCGCTTTCAGCAGTCTAAATCTATTGAGATAATCATCAATAGATTCGGGCGTTTTCCGCCTAACACTAGCCAATTCCTTTAGACTTATCTTAGATTGACCCATGTAAAACTGTTCATGGAATACTCTCTCTAATTGATTCCAATTGTGTATTGAATGAGGGGAGAGAGTGGTGAACCATGTGAAAGCGTTCTTTGTCAAAGAGTTGGGGAAATATTTCATTCTCAGATTTTCATTATTTGCAATATCCCCGGCCTCCGTTAAATAACGGGCAACTGTTGGAACAAAATGTATGAACAACTCTCTTTTGAGTTTTGATGATAACAAAGTGTTAAAAAGAAAATTGGATATGCTAATACTTGATTCTAGTGTGCAGAACCATATATTTAAAGATTGGTATCTAACAATAGTTATGAAAGATCAAGTTAAGAGCAAAAGGAAATTATTGAAGCTTGTGTTGCAATCTGCGTCTGAAGGCATCTTCTGAAGGTGCGTCTTGTAACAGCCCGTTTTTAAATATTAATTTAGTAGTATTATTGTTATATAATATTAGTAATATTAATATTATTAGGAAATATCTGTTTGATGTTTTCAAAATAAGTTTTTGGATTATGGGTATTGAGCGAATAGATGAGTTAGTTAGTTGTTGAAAAATAGGAGATTAAGAGAAATTAAGGAGAAAAGGATATTTTTAGTGAACATGAGAGAATAAAGGTGTATTAGCAAAAAGGAGGTTTAAGTAAGTAAATAAGTAGTGTTTTAATTAAATAGGAAAGAAGGAAGTGTAAATAGTGGAGAATAATCTGGTGTAAAAGTTATGAGAAGAACCTAGCCCAATTAAAAGATTATAAATAGAAGAAAGTCATAAGAGAATTAGGTTACAAAACACAAAGATCAGAATTGAGAAAAGACTCAAGGAAACTAGGGTTGTGAAGAGAAGAGGCAAGGAGAGAAGCTTAGAAAGAAACCTTGCTTATTTTACTGATTTAAGGTAAGGGAGAGTCTATATTCACCATAAGGGTTGTATGAACATATGGGTAGTGAAGGGTTTGTGTTTTTCTTCCTTGTTTTCATGATCTTTTGATAAATTCATGTTCTCTTATTTTGTTGTAGTTTGATTTATTGATCTATTGTTATTAATTTGGTTTATCGATGCTATATATATGCGACAAATTGTCTTTGTTTTGCTATCGATGCTTTCATCTTCCTTTTTTTTTTCTTGCTTATTCACGTTGCCTACTAATGATCATGCATACTGTACGGTCCTTATTGTTCATGTGAATTACCAAGGATTTTCTTTTTCCTGTGATTCAATTATTCATGGATGCCTAATTGCTTATAACATCCGATATATATATATTTTTTATGTCTTTTCTTTAAGACTACTTTAATATATAGTTATTTCCAAAAGGAAGAGATTAGTATTTTGAATCCATTATGTTTCATGTGTATTAGGTTAATACATATTTATTTTCATGATTCTGATCTCATGTGATTTGATGATTTGTATTAATGTGTTATTTAACAATGTGTAATGATAAAATATTTGACGATGTGTTATATAAAGATGTGATATTATAAGATGTGTGATTTAAAGATGTGTTATATAAAAATGTGATATTTGAAGATGTGTGATTTAAAGATGTGTTATATAAAGATGTGATATTTGACGATGGTGCTATTTAAATATGTGTAATTGTTGAGTCATATAAAGATGTATCATTTACTTTGATTGGTGAATTTCAATGGGTCTTTACGGATTGGATTTGATTCATAATATATTTGTTTCTCGGCAATTGAATTGCTAGCCACTAGTTTTGAATTAGAAAAGAGAAAAAGGACACATACTTAACAGTTATTGAATCGTGAATTAGAAATAATCTTTTAAGACCAATACTGATTTTAATAATAGATCTTAAAATATGTTGACTAATCCTGGCACAAACACGTTGAAAAGGGGTTTCAACAAGATATATTTTCTTTTTAAACTATGTCAAGACTCAAACCTTTTAGTTTATGATATTTTGAAGCACTGCCATAACTGTTTGTTCTCTCATATCATTGCCAAATTTGTTAGTATTCATTAATATTATACCAATAGTTGACTGACATATTAAGTTTGAGAAATCAGTTTTGATTTTATTGGTTCTGTTTTAGATTTAAAATATATTCCATCAATATGTGATTTGGTTTGGAATCATACCATTAAGTTGAATTATTTGAAGATGTGTAATTGATGTGTTATTTAACGATGTGTAACTAAATGTGATTATTTAAAGATGAGCGATTTAAAAATGTGTTATTTAAGGATGTGTTATATAAAGATGTGTTATTTGAAGATGTGTAATTTAAAGACGTGCTACATAAAGATGTGTTATATAAAGATGTGTTATTTGAAGATGTGTGATTTAAAGATGTGTTATATAAAGATGTGTTATTTGAAGATGTGTTATTTAAAGATGTGTTATTTAAAGATGTGTAATTGTTGAGTCATATAAAGATGTGCATTGTTGAGTCATTATTTGATGTTCATGCATTCATGGTCAGTCCAATTTAAAGTTGTGATTTAAAGATGGGGGATAAATCAGTAACATACCTCTGATATCCAAAACCGGTACCACATGCATATAGAGTCGAGTTAGGGGCATTACATACATAGTTGTAAGTCTATTTGAAGATGTGTAATTAAAAGATGTGTTATTTTAAGATGTGTAACTATTTAAAGATGTGATATTTAATGATGTGCTTCTATATGATTATGTGTGAATGATCAGTGTTTTTGTTAATGACTACTTAATGTTATTACTTGTTTTTGAAGCTTACTTGTTATTATAAGATGTTGAATTGATGCCTATTGACATGTATTTTAAAGAATGTATATGTTATAAATGTGAGTATTACCTAGCTGCAATGTATACATGCCTAACTGCAATTGATGATTATTTTATCTGAATCTACACATGTGTTCGTACCTCTCTTGTGTTGGATATATTCTCACCCTCTTAAACTGGACTGTACTCTTGCCGGGTACAGATTCACAGGAAGAAGATAATTAGTAGCAATGAGTCTCAGAGGATGACGTTGGAGCCTTCTTATTTACTTTTGCCGCTTTTGGGAGTTTTATCGAGTCGTCGCTCTGATTAGTAACACTAGGGAATGGGGATTTATTTTATTTCAGATTTTGTTTTAGAATTCTTTCGAATTCAGTTTTGTTGTGGATTTTAAAGATGTGAAAAACTACTTTGATGTTTTGAGAACTTTTCCGCTGCGACGTTTTTAATTTAAATGAAGTCCTTTTTGAATTGATGAAGATGTGTGACACCCTTGCATGCTTATTTAATTATTGTATTTTTATTAAAATTAAAATGTGGGGTTTAGGGTGTTACACGTCTGAAGGCAGCTTCTGAAGGTGCGTCTGGAGGCAGGGTCTGATGACCTGCTTCTGAAGAGTGCGTCTGATGAACAGTGCTTCCGAAGAGTGTGTCTGATGAACAGTGCGTCTGAAGACCAGCTTCTGAAGAAGTGCGTCTGATGAACAGTGCTTTCGAAGAGTGTGTCTGATGAACAGTGCGTCTGAAGGTGAGTCTGAAGATCAGCTTCTGAAGAACTGCATCTGAGTTTTAAGGAAAAGCAGAATTCAACAATTGCAACTGTCAACAGTAAAGTACTGTGCAGTCAGAACAGCTCTCTGGAACCTTTGCCTCCTTGGAAGAAACACACAGCCAGTTTTTAAGGAAACATTCAAATCGTATTGCTCTGTTTTCTGTGCGCACACTAGAACAAAAGGATTTAATTAATGGCGGAAGCTTCAATTACAACGGCTCTAAATTGATGACATGGCAACTTCTCAACAGCTCTTTATTCCTCTATAAAGGACTGAAGATTTGAAGAAGAAGAACAAGACTCCACAGACCTGCAAATCTGAAAGTGCCAATACTCTGTTTTATTGGACAGTCATTAAATAACATAGAAATTCTTACAAACCTTTTTATCTTAGAATTTCTTAAGTATAGAGTCTTAATCTGTGTTGTATTTTGTAAACACCACTGATAGTATATCAAGTGTTCAACTCAAACAAATTTCTTTGTAATTCTATTTGATTAAAAGTCTCTTGCTTGTGTGCTTGAGCAACTAGAAGTCTCATACTTTGTGTTTGAGCAAGGAAGTCTCAAATTGTGTGTTTGAGCAAGGAAGTCTCATACTGTGTGTTTGAGCGAGGAAGTCTTAGACTGTGCGTCTGAGCAAGGAAGTCTCATACTGTGTGTTTGAGCAAGGAAGTCTTAGACTGTGTGTCCGAGCAAGGAAGTCTCATAGTTGTGTGCTTGAGCAATTGTAATCTTTGTGATTATAGTGAAAAATCTCTTGTTAGTAACAAGGGGACTGGACTGCTTCCGGGTTGTGGAAGAAACCAGGATAATTGATTGTGTCTCTCTCTCATTTACTTTTCATCCGCTGCACAACACTCTGAAAACAGTTTCAGAATCTGATCTACATCTGATTCTGAACTAACCTTAGTTTTTGAGAAAGAAAAGAAAAAGCCAACACAATTCAACCCCCCCTTCTTGTGTTTTTCTCACCTTTAGTTGGTATCAGAGCTCCGTTTCTGATATTCAATCACCTAACAGTGAGTCAGTAAAGATCCTGAGAAAAACATGTATTCTGATGATTCTGATGAAACCTCTCAAAGAAGTGGTGGTGCTTCTGTATCATATGATTATGATACAGATGACAAGCAATCATATTCACACCATGAACCTCCTATGTTTACTGCTGACCCAGAAGAATTTTCATGGTGGAAAAGCAAGATATACAGCCACATCATTGGAATTGATGACTCCTTATGGGATATCATAGAAGATGAAATATCTATTCCAGTTGATGAAGAAGGAGTAGCTGTTGATAGAAGAAGCCTTACTGATGCTGAAAGAAAGATCTACAGAAAGCATCACCATGTAAGAGGTATCATTGTGGACTCTCTGCCTCACAATGAATACTTGAAGCTGAGTGATAAAGCAACAACAAAGGCCATCTTCACTTCTCTCTGCTCTAACAATGAAATAATAAGTGACAATGAATCTGAGTCTGAGAAGGAAGATGAAGAAGAAGCAAATATAGCTCTGATTGCTACAACATCTTCTGATGAAGAGTCAGGATCAGACTCTGAAGAAGAAGATGAGGTATTTTCTGAACTTACTCAATCTGAACTTATTGAAACAGTTAAAGAACTTATGAACCACCTCAGAAGCAAGTTAAATCAAATAAAATCTTTGAAAAAGAAACATAACTTGCTGGCTGATGAGAATCTCCAACTTCAGAATCACATCAATGAGATTGATGAAGAAGTTAGAGAACTCAGAGAAATGGTTCATAAGAAACCTGATAAAGTTCCAAGTGAACATGAAATTGCTCTTCAGGATTTTATCTTAACTGGAATCAATAGAAGTAAGGTTGCTTCTATGATTTATAATATTAGCAGAAATAGAAGAGAAGGTATTGGTTTCAAAAATGATCTATTCAATCATTCAAAAGAAACAAATATACCATCCTGTTCTTTATATATTATAAAAGGCACCAAGGTGTATTTTGTACCTGCATTTGAGATTTCTGAGAAACATAATTTACCAGAAACAGAGACTGCTGACTCTGAAGTTCTGAACTGCTCAGAATCAAAAACTTCTGAACCTAAAGGAAAGATGAAGGCAGAATCTAAAATTTTGCCAAAATCTAAACCAAAAGGTTCTAAGTCTAAGACTATGAGAAAAATAGACTTTAAATCTGAAAAGGTTCAAAGTCTAAAGAGTTCAGAACCTAAGACAAGCAAGTCTCAGTCTCTGAAAAATTCAGACTCTAATTTTAAAAAGACTGTGGTTATGAAATCTTCAAAAGAGACTAAACTAGTTTATACAAAACCTTTTAAATCTCAGAATGTCAGACAAAGGATACAAAAGAAAGCCAATCTGTCATCTGATTGTATTAAGAAAGGTTTGAAAGTCTGCCTTGAGTCAGGAGCAGGCAAAACTGAAGTTCTTAACAAATCAGAACCTTCTACTTCTGAATCCAAGATTCTGAACAAATCAGAATCAAAGACTCTTAAGTCCAAAGTTCTGAAGAAAACATAACCAAACTCTTCAAAGGTTCAGACTCTAAAAAGCTCAGAACCAAAGACCTTCAAGTCTAAGGTTCTGAAGAAATCTGAGTCAAAACCATTGAAAGATCAGGTTCTGAAGAACTCAGTGTCTGATACTAAGACTTATTCAAGATTAAAGGATTCACATCCAAGGTATTTGAACAAGTCTGAGTCCTATAACTCCAGACATAAGGTGCAACAAAAGACTAAACCTTTCAGAACTAACCCAAGAGGACCCATATGGGTACCTAGGTCTGAAATTATTTCTGTTGCAGATATGCTGAACAATCAAAGAAAAGGAGAAGTCATGGTGCCTGGGCAATGGCTGCTGGCATTACATGACAGAAGGAAAGTCTATGTTCCAAACCCTGACCATGAAAGAGGGAGGAACTGTGGGATCTGGAGGAAACCACAAAGACTAGATCATTGGTATTGAGCTATTGAGAGCTCTGCAGATCTTCAGCTCTCAGTGGACACTTCAGAACCTGAATAAGTTCTATAAGTCTGAAGAATGTCCAGAAGCTGAAAATTCTCCTGTAGCTGAAAATCTCTCAAAAGCTGACACTTCTCCTAAAGCCAATCAAGAACATTGTTGGAACAAAAGTGGGTGTTCAGCAACAAACTGAATGAACAAGGAGAGGTAGATCAGAAGCTCAACAGAGGTATGTTTTGTTCTCTATTATACTTAACAACTTCTACACCAATGTGAAAGACTATCAGATTCATGAAAACAACATACCCATCTTTGTGATAATTCTGTTGCAATCTGTTTGTCTAAAAATACAATTCTACATTCAAGAGCCAAGCATATTGAAATTGAACATGCATTTCATCTCTTGAAAAAATTGCTTGACTCTGAATAGAAACTGAGAACCTGAAGTTCATCAGAAGCTAAGACTTAACATACACTCAATTTGAGAGTCTGAAGAAAGTTCAGCTTCTGAAAACATCAGAGTCTGAGTTTCAGAATCTGAATTTTTTGACTTCTGATAAAACTCATTATAAGTGGACACCTTACACGTGGCCCACTAATAAGAGTGAATCTGAACAGTAGTCTAACACATGGTCAAAATCAGATAAGTTATAACTGCTGGGCAGTGATGAATTAAGCTTTGAAAGTAGTACTTTGCACCTCTTAAAGTCATCAATGTGCAGTTGTGTTTAATGTTTTTTTGTTTTCAGTTTCTGAAATGTTTTAACAAAAACACAGTCACACTTTCACTTTTTCATCTTATATGTTTAGCTTTCAGACCCAGTTAAAAACTCTCAATTCTGTCTGAAACAGTTTAGTAGTACTGAACCATCTGTTCTGAACAATTGTGTCTGAAAGAGTTCAGCAGTACTGACCCATATGCTCTGAACAATTGTTTCTGAAACAGTTCAGTGGTACTGAACAAAATGCTCTGAACATTTTTATCTCACGTTTTAAACTCTCTTGTGTCTTAAAATTCTTGAATTTTCTTTTTGTTTATGACAAAAGGGGGAGTAAAAGTAACAAGTATTTTAGGCTCTGAGCTCAGAACATAAGTTAATTATTGAAAATTAATTAACTTAGGAGAACATTTTTCATCTCTTAGCCTCTGATTTAAATTCTGTGAGATAAACTGAATTTAAATAACTTAGATAAAACTCAAGGGGAGCTTACAAACCTCACCTTGTGAGTTATCAGACTCAAGGGGAGCTTACAAACCTCAGACCCTGAAGTCAGTTTGTTCTTTAAATTCTGAATGTATTTAAACTGAATTTAATTAACCTGGATAAGACTCAGGGGGAGCTTACAAACCTCACCTTGTGAATTATCAGACTCAGGGGGAGCTTACAAACCTCACCTTGTGAATTATCAGACTCAGGGGGAGCTTACAAACCTCAGACCCTGAAGTCAACTTGTTAATTAAGTTAACAACAATTTTCTTTTAATACTTGTGTTTGTCATCATCAAAAAGGGGGGAGATTGTTGGAACAAAATGTATGAACAACTCTCTTTTGAGTTTTGATGATAACAAAGTGTTAAAAAGAAAATTGGATATGCTAATACTTGATTCTAGTGTGCAGAACCATATACTTAAAGATTGGTATCTAACAATAGTTCTGAAAGATCAAGTTAAGAGCAAAAGGAGATTATTGAAGCTTGTGTTGCAATCAGCGTCTGAAGGCAGCTTCTGAAGGTGCGTCTGAAGGCAGCGTCTGATGACCTACTTCTGAAGAGTGCATCTGATGAACAGTGCTTCTGAAGAGTGCGTCTGATGAACAGTGCGTCTGAAGACCAGCTTCTGAAGAAGTGTGTCTGATGAACAGTGTCTGAAAGACCAGCTTCTGAAGAACTGCATCAGAGTTTTAAGGAAAAGCAGAAGTCAACAATTGCAACTGTCAACAGTAAAGTACTGTGCAGTCAGAACAGCTCTCTGCAACCTTTGCCTCCTTGGAAGAAACACGCAACCAGTTTTTAAGGAAACATTCAAATCGTATTGCTCTGTTTTCCATGCGCACACCAGAACAGAAGGATTTAATTAATGGCTGAAGCTTCAATTACAACGGCTCTAAATTGATGACATGGCAACTTCTCAACAGCTCTTTATTCCTCTATAAAGGATTGAAGATTTGAAGAAGAAAAACAAGACTCCACAGACCTGCAAATTTGAAAGTGCCAATACTTTGTTTTATTGGACAGTCATCAAATAACTTAAAAATTCTTACAAACCTTTTTATCTTAGAATTTCTTAAGTATAGAGTCTTAATATGTGTTGTATTTTGTGAACACAACTGATAGTATATCAAGTGTTCAACTCAAACAAATTTCTTTGTAATTCTGTTTGATTAAAAATCTCTTGCTTGTGTGCTTGAGCAACTAGAAGTCTCATACTTTGTGTTTGAGCAAGGAAGTCTCAAACTGTGTGTTTGAGCAAGGAAGTCTCATACTGTGTGTTTGAGCAAGGAAGTCTTAGACTGTGTGTCTGAGCAAGGAAGTCTCATACTGTGTGTTTGGGCAAGGAAGTCTTAGACTGTGTGTCCGAGCAAGGAAGTCTCATAGCTGTGTGCTTGAGCAATTGTAATCTTTGTGATTATAGTGAAAAATCTCTTGTTAGTAACAAGGGGACTGGACTACTTCCGGGTTGTGGAAGGAAGTCTCATTTACTTTTCATCCGCTGCACAACACTCTGAAAACAGTTTCAGAATCTGATCTACATCTGATTCTGAACTAACCTTAGTTTTTGAGAAAGAAAAGAAAAAGCCAACACAATTCAACCCCCCCTTCTTGTGTTTTTCTCACCTTCAGCAACATGTTCGACAATGGATTCATTAGTTTCTCCGGCAAACTTTGTGTACTTGGGGATCTTCCATCCCCTAGGGAGTTCAGTTTGCAAGACATACTCAGATAAAGCTGAAACAAAATTCGGCCTGCGTAAACCTACATTAAGGCCGTTTTGGACTAGAATTGTTTCGACGAGATGAGCTATATTTTCTTGCCCTCCAAGGTTATTATGTCGAACTTGTCTAATCACTTCGTCTGCATTTTATTTTCTATTTACCAAAACGACTTCAGGAGCTTGTTGTGCTGCCCCCACAATTGGTTCTTCAACCGCTTGGGGGTACCTGTTGTGGTCCCTGATTTATTACATTTTCTCCTCTTCCGCCAATTCGAAGCGGTCAAGGGTTCGGTGGTTGAACCAGGTTGAAGAAATTGGCAATTCGCTCCATTTGAGCGGCCAACATTTGGTAACTTTGGTTAGTAGCCTGGATCATGGGATTAAATAACGTCCCAATCTGCTGAGTTAACATATTAACCATGTCATGGTTACTCTCGTCCATCTATTGTCTAATCGATGCCATAGACGTATTGGTCAATGCCAAAGGGGCGTTTCGACCCAGGATACTCATTTCAGATCCATGAACTGGCGACAACACAGTATTCGCGTTATCTGCGAATACAGACGCATTCGTCCCAAGACCTGCCATTAATGTTGTTGGCATGCCATAAGGTGGATCTCTTATTATCAATGCGAAAGAAAACTGTGGCATTGAGGCACCAAAAGTCCCCGCCATAGTATTTCTATCCATTTGTTGTAGCCATGGTCTGGAAACTGGTGGGCTCATTTGCACCGATGGAATGACGGCCTTAACAACTGCAGGCCTTATCGACGTTGGAATCGACGATGATGACGGCATAGAAGCCGTTACACTAGTCACATTCGACTGGGTTTGGCTACTAACAGGTATCTCTTATGAAGTTTGTGCACCGGCTTGAGCACTGGATGAGGGAGCAGTCGTTGAATTTGGACGGGCCATTTCAGGAAGATGCTTGCCTCCTCTCAATCGCATGCGACGCAAAATCACAAGGTTTATTTAAAGAACAAAACGAAAAGAATTTTAGACACACAGAGTCCCACCGGGCGTGCCAATTTGTTTACCCTGGTTTTTGGTAAACAACCGCTGGTTATAGGTTTATTACTTGCGAGATCAACCAGTAATCTCAGGCCATTGTGTGTCAAGTTGATTCAAATATCTTTGTGTTTTTATGAATATTCTTGTGTGTTTCGAATAAGAATAAGAAGCAAGTAATCTCCAAGTTCGGTTGCTTGAACTCTTCGACAAGGAATTGCAGTATGAAAGTAAATTATAGAAAATTAACTTAATGGAAAGTAAATTGCATTGATTGTACATAAAGGTTGTTCACAAGGATCATACATGATTCGTAACTCTTTTCTCATTGTGACTTGGATACTTCGAGTGCATAGAATGTTATGTATAATGATTTGCGACCCTGTTTTCCTCATGGAAAACTCTTATTTATACTAAGGAAAATAATTGTACAATCCTATCTACACTTCTAACCGTTAATAACGCTAATTAACAGAGAAAAACAACCTATTTGAAATTCAAATCTTGTGCCTTCGACAGTTGCAATCTTCGATTCGACGAAAAAGACATTCTGAAGCATAACTATCTCTTCGTTTCGTCGATGTATGTTTCGAACAGCCCTGGATGTCTCGATTCTGTCGAGCGAAGAAGTATACCCTCTGAAGTCTTTTTAGACTAAAAATCTCATCTTCTTCCACGTGTCTAATCAAACTTCAGTAATTACGTCGAATTTCTCTTGTCGAAAAACACAGGTACCAGGCCCACAACAACAGAACCACCCTATCACACCACCCTCTGCCACCTCGGCCAAATCCTGTTGACATTAAACGCATCAATAAAGGTAGTACAGATCTCAAGCGCTGCCGTCATGATGATGGAATAGATGAGCCAATCGTTTTGTCCACACAAAAATCTGCCCAACATTTATTGTCTTCCTTACACGATTCCCAACAAGAAAACATGGAATCTTCCCAAAACTAGGGGTGGACAACGGGCGGGTTTGGGCGGGTTCGGGCCCAAAAGTTCGGCCCAGCTCAACCCGCGGTTTGTATATAGAGACCCATTTCTGCTAGCTTTTCTTCTTCGATTTTAACGGGTTCGGGTCCTTCGGGTTGCGGATTTGCAGGCGGATTTGTGCGGGTTGGGATGATTGAGAATAAAAAAATTGAAAACACAGTATACTCATCTCAGATCTGTATCATCTATCATCACAACAACCAACAAAAACATCAAGAACAAAAAAGAAAACTGAGATTTGAGAAGTAAAAGAAGATATAGAAGAGAAAAGAGGAAGAAATAGTTAAGAGAACAACAAGGGAGACTGATAGAGCATGTTTGTTAGCGTTTAAAGAAGTGAGGGAGCATGGCAGCGACAAAGCAGTGAGAGAGATGAGGTTTTGATGTTAACATGTCAATGGAAAATATAGAAGGAAATAAAAACGAGTAAATACCATTAGTAAATACAATTAAATATTATATAAAAGTATTGAATTAGTCAACAAAGGTTATTCATAAAAGGTTATTCATGTGAGAATAATTTACGAACTTCAGGCCGTTTCTCAAAACCACCCAAACCCCTCACATTCCAAGAGATAATCTTCATCCTAACCACCAACGCCCCTCCACACCAACGCCCCACACTCCCTCACTACGCCCCCCTCACCACGCCGTCCTCCCTCTCCCTTACTTTTTTATTTTTTCTCGACAAAACACCGAAACTGTTCGACTTGTCACCATACATATTGACTCCTAACACCTTCCCAATCCCACAAATATCCTCCTGCACCACCCCCTCATTTCTGTGCAACACCACCCAATTTTGCCAATCATTATTAACAGTAGGAGAAGAAGTAACAGATACATGGGACTCTTTACTAATAGTATCAACCACAGAAATAGATTTGTGTCATCTGATTCGCTTATGGACCTTCTTCTTCAACACGCGAAGCACTTGCTTTCTATCATTTTCGGGAAGACGAGCAATTTTCTTCGAATTGCGAGCTGAATGTTTAAGAGCACCCCTTGATTTTCTTTTGTTTTGCTGAAATCCTGTCGCCGCAGGTTTGGATGAACTCTCACCACCACGAACCTTGAGAGTAGCTTGTTTCTTATTTGCTGTAAATACCACACCCGCATCACCATGGACATGATCTTGAATCCATTCTAAACTCCACGGGCCAGAAATAACTGAACGAGAAACAATCGGGGGGCAAGAATTTTGACGTTCACGACAAACTCCAAAATTCCTAATACGGCCCTCCCCTTGGTTGCCCACCACCGAGGCTGCACCCTCCGAGACCTTAGAAGCACACGGCCCCCTCCCCTCTGGAACATGAACTGAAGGTTGCGGAACATCCTTCCTTTCCTCCACCCAATCATCAGCCAAAGAATTCACCAAATCTACTAGTTGCTCTCGAGTCTCTGGTACCGCATTATCAAAATTATTATCAGGAGTGGACACCGTAGAAACTACGTCATCCTCCAACAGACAAGCATCCTCCCCAATAGCAAAACCCCACTCCTCAATAATTTGTAATTCCACCACTACTCCGTCAATAAGAATGGACTCAGAAACATTTAGAACTTCCAAGGAAGATGTTGCAACAAGAACCCGGGCATAATCAAACCGGTTTTTAGCCATAGTGCAATTATCTACCCGAAGGAATCTACCACAGTCAAACACGTACAACTTAAAAAAAGCTTCATTCCATGCATGAATAGGAACACCATAAATACGGACCCAAGCACCTCTTTCATATTTAACAACATCTTTGTTCCACCGAACCGGATTAAAACTCCCGTGCTTCTGAAAAAATAGACATAACATCTGATGCAGATAAACTACGAATAAAAACCTTATCTGCCCCCAACGGGATAATGTCAAGATCCTCAAAACCTGCGTCCGCTATGTGAGTTTGCACAACCGGAATAGCTTCGCCATTCAAGACTGTGGCGACTACCCCACCACGAGCCCAAGATAAATCCTCCGTAGTTGATCTGAAGGTACGAATAAGCTTGCGTGCCACGGGAGCATGTGGTTGCTTGCTAACTACATTGAGGATTCGGGGTACATTCCCCATAATCTGTGAAACCACTGGCGCGGCTGTATGAGTACCATCCTCCAACCTTGTCTCTTCCCCACCCAAAGCACACACCTCCCCGCCCTCACTCACGCCACCAAACACCTTGACCATCCCAACCCCTTCCACCTCCCTCCCCTTGTTACGTCCTCCTTCACCAACGCCCATGTTTCCCACATTCTTGCTTTTTTCTCCCTCGCACTCCTCCCCATCCCTACCTTGCATATTTTCTCCCTCACCACAATCCCTACCCTTCTTCCCTACCTCACGGCCCTTACCCCCTTCTCCCTCACCCTCACCAGCCACCCTCACACTCGGAGGCACAGCAGCTGTAGCGAAACGATCAAAACGTGCTACTTTCGCCCAAACTCGCAAATGACCAAAAGACACATTCCGCAAAGCTTTCAACAGTTTATCAACATCCCAAACATTTGCATACCGAACAAACCCAAAGACCTGACCTTGCTTATTCCTTCTCCTTGACAAGAATAAGTTCTCCAAAATACCACAAACCTCAAAACTTTCTTTTAAATAAAAATAAGGAATCAGCTCCGGCACATTAGTAAAGTAAAAAGTGACGAACCGGCGAAAATTCGAACCCAGACGACCTTCATCTCCTACAACAGCTTGCTGGCGAGGATGCTGGACTGCTGTACCAGCCGCACGCGTGCTTGCTGCCAAAAAACCAAAGCGACGGCGATTGCTAAACTTGGAAACAGACCGCTGATCACGAAAAGAATACCTCCCAGCACCTGTGGTAGACCGCATGTGATTGCCTAAAAACCCTTTGATCCTTGATTCCCCATTCCATGCTGATGCACAATCACGGGACCTAACCCTAGCCTGCTGTCGAATAGAATTCCCACTCCTGGATAGATAACGCTGCCTGACCTCGAATCCTCCATGCCGCAAGAACTCCCGCTGTCCGTCCTGTCCTCGAAAAACCTGTCCAGACGCTTTCCTCTTTCGCACTCTCACCTCAGACCAATCATCCCCATAACCCCCCTTTTCTGGCACCCTGCTTGGACCCCTTCCCCCCTGTGATGACCTCACCTCCGGCGAAAAGGAATGCCGGCGCGATTGCCCTAGTCGCCTAGAGCCACCACCCCTCTCTCTCTCTCTCCCTCTCATGATTGTGTCAATCTTGAAAAAGAATTGCAATGGGAATATAATCATATTCTCTTTCAAGAAGAAATGTTTTGGTATCAAAAATCTAGAGAGAAATGGGTCAAATTTGGTGACATAAATACTTCTTTCTTTCATGCGCAGACTATTATCAGAAGAAAGAGAAACATAATTCATAGACTTCAGCTCCCAAATGGTAACTGGTCTACTGACATCACCATTCTTCAAGAAGAGGGCGCAATCTTATTTCAAAAACCTCTTCTGCAGCAATCATCAAAGAAATGGCCATCATTTTAGTGAAGGTACCCACCTAATCATTGATGACGCTGGTAAAATCTCTCTCATCAAACCTATTACTAAAGAAGAGGTTTACTGCCCTAAATTCTATGAACCCTTACAAGGCGCCCGGTCCGGATGGTTTCCAATATATTTCTTCAAACAATATTGGCATATAGTTGTGGATGATATTTTTAATCTTGTCAAAAATGCCTTCCACACTAGTTACTTTGATCCTACTGTTGGAACAAAATGTATGAACAACTCTCTTTTGGGTTTTGATGATAACAAAATGTTAAAAAGAAAATTGGAATTGCTAATGCTTTGTTCTAAGTGTGCAGAACCATGTCCTTAATGTTTGGTAATTAATATTGGTTTTGGCAGAACAAGCTAAGAGCAAGAAAGAAAGCATAGAAGCCTTTGTTGCAAGTCTGAAGGAAAACTGGGTCTGAAGCAGCTTCTGAAGGCAGAGTCTGAAGACTGCGTCTGAAGGGTGCTTCTGAAGGCAGAGTCTGAAGACTGCGGCTGAAGGGTGCGTCTGAAGGCTGAGTCTGAGGGTCAACGAAAGTCAACGTCTGAAGGCTGAGTCTGAAGGTCAACAAAAGTCAACGTCTGAAGGGAGCGTCTGATGAACAGTGCTTCTGAAGGGTGTGTCTGAAGACCTGCTTCTGATGAACAGTGTCTGAGAAGCTTCTGAAGTCTGACCTGGAAGGAAAAGCAACTCTCACTATCTGCATTTAATGACTGCAATGTTAGAACAACTCCAATGGAACAGTTGTCTCCCTGACCAAAACATTCTCCAGCTTTTAAGGAAAGATTTCAAAAAATACGTGCTCTGTTTCTGCTCAGTTCAGCACACATTTTCAGCTAACCTAGCTTCCAATTTGCAACGGCTCTTTGCTGGATTTCTGGAAATTCTCAACAGCTATCTTTTGCTCTATAAAAGGGTGAAGATTTGAAGAAGAAAATAGCTAAGACTCAAAAAACTAAACTGACTGAACTGTGCTCTGTTTTGCTGTAAAAATTCGTGTCTGTCAGAAAACTCTTAGAAATTCTTTCAATCATTTCATCTTAGAATTTCTTAAGTGTTGAGTCTTATACCTGAGTTGTATTAAGTGAACACCTCTGATATTTGATCAAGTGTTCAACTCAAACTTCTTTCTTTGTAAATCAGTTTGAACCAAAGTCTCGGTCTGCGTGCTGAGCATCATGAAGTCTCATTACTTTGTGTTCTGAGCAATTAGAAGTCTCTTAGCTTTGTGCTTTGAGCAGAGAAGTCTCTTGACTTTGTGTCTTGAGCATTGGAAGTCTCTTGACTTAGTGTCTTGAGCATTAGAAGTCTCTTACTAGGTGTTTGAGCATTGAAGTCTCTTAACTTTGTGTTTTGAGAAATTGTAATCAGTTTGATTATAGTTAAATCTCATGTAAGTGACAGGGGGACTAGACTACTTCCAACTTGTGGAAGGAACAAGTATAAAAATATTGTGTGTCTCTCTTTTCCTTTCTCTTCTTAATTTAATCCGCTGCATAAAAACTCTGAAAAAGTTTCAGAATCCAATTCTGAACTTAACCAAAGTTTTTAAAGAAAGGAAAAACTGCCCACACAATTCAACCCCCCTTCTTGTGTGTTTTTCTCACCTTCAGTTGGTATCAGAGCTCTGGTTCTGATATTCAATCACTTAACAGTGAGTCAGTAAGATCCTGAGAAAAACATGTCATCCAGCAGTTCACCTCCACCCTCTCCCAGAAATCAAAGAGGTACTGGTACCTCTGTATCATATGACTATGGTACTGAGGAAAGAAAATCTAGATCACACAATAAACCCTCAATGTTTACTGGTGATCCAGAAAAGTTCTCATGGTGGAAAAGTAAGATGTACAGCCAAATCATTGGTATTGATGATTCTTTATGGGATATAATAGAAGATGGAATCTCTATTCCAGTTGATGAAGAAGGTGTAGCTGTCAACAGAAGAGGCTTGAGTGATGCTGAGAGGAAGATATACAAAAAGCACCACAATGTCAGAGGTATCATTGTGGATTCTCTACCTCATACTGAGTACCAGAAGCTGAGTGATAAATCAACATCCAAAGCCATCTTCAAATCCCTCTGCTCTAACTATGAAGGTAACGAAAAAGTTAGAGAAGCAAAGGCTAATATTCTTGTTCAGCAATATGAACTGTTCAGAATGAAAGAATGAAAATATTGAGACTATGTTCTCAAGATTTCAGACTCTAGTTTCTGGACTTCAAATTCTGAAGAAGAGTTATACCACTGCTGACCATGTGAACAAAATTCTAAGAAGTCTGTCATCTAAATGGAGACCCAAAGTAACTGCTATTGAGGAAGCTAAGGATCTAAATACTCTAAGTATTGAAGATCTTATAAGCTCCCTCAAGGTGCATGGACTGGGACTTAATGAGGATGATTTTGTTAAAGAGTCTAATTCTATAGCACTGAAATCCAAAAGAAAGACTGTAAAAGCTCTGAAAGCTATTGAATCTGATGAAGAGTTTCCTGAGGGAAATTTTGAAGAAGATTCAGAAGCTGAAGAGCTTGCAATGCTTTCCAAAAGAATTCAGTACTTAATGAAAAGACAGAAGAAATTCTCTAACAGAAGCAGCAACTTTAAAGGATCTAGTTCAAAGAGGGAAGATCAGAAGGGTTGCTACAATTGCAAGAAAGCTGGTCATTTTATTGCTAATTGTCCTGAACTTCAGAAGGACAAGTCAAAAGAAAAATCAAAGAAGACCAGCTTTAAGTCTAGCAACTTCAGGAACAAACTTAAGAAGAGTCTCATGGCAACATGGGAAGACCTTGACAATGTTTCTGAGTCTGATGATGAAGAAGAAGCAAATCTGGCTTTATTGGCAACAGCTTTTTTCTGATGCAGAATCATGTTCAGACTCTGATGATGAAGATGAGGTATACTCTGAACTTACAAGATCTGAACTGATTGAAACAGTTAAAGATCTTATGAGCCACCTCAAAAGCAAGTTAGGTGAATTAAAAACTCTGAAAAATAAACATAACTTGCTGAATGAGGAAAATCTCAAACTTCAGAATCAAATCATTGAGATTGATGAAGAAGTTAGAGAACTCAGAGATGGGGCTCATAAGAAACCTGAAGAAATTTCAGATGAACATGAAATTGCTCTTCAGGACTTCATTTTAACTGGAATCAATAGAAGTAAGGTTGCTTCTATGATTTATAATATTTACAGAAACAAAGGTGAATGCATTGCTTTTAAAATGATTCATTCAATCTATCAAATGAATCAAAAATATCACCTTGTTCTGAAAATATTTTGAAAGGCACTGAGGTGTGCTTTGTGCCTGCTTCTAACAGTTCTGAGAAACTGAATTTAGCAGAAATTGAGACTGCAAAGTCTGAAGTTCTGAACTGCTCAGACTCTAAAGCTTTTGAACCTAAAGGGAAGATGAAGGCAGATGCTAAAACCTTGCCTAAGTCTAAACCAAAAAGTTCTAAGCCTAAAAGTATGAGAAAATCAGACTCTAAACCTGAAAATGTTCAGAGTCTGAAGAGTTCAGAACCTGAAACAAGTAAGTCTCAGAGTCTGAAGAATTCAAACTCAAATTTCACTAAGACTGGGTTTATGAAACCTTCAAAAATTACTAAACCAGTCTATTCAAAACCTTTTCAAAACCAGAATGTCAGGCAAAGCAAACAAAAGAAAGCCAATCTGTTATCTGTTTCTGATTGTTTTAAGAAAGGTCAAACTGAAGTTTGCCTTGTGTCAGGAGCTAGCAAAACTAGAGTTCTGAAGAAATCAGAACCAAAGTGTTCAATGGTTCAGACTCTAAACAACTCAGAACCAAAGACCTTCAAGTCCAGGTTCTGAAGAAATCTGAGTCCAGACCATTGAGAACTCAGGTTCTGAAGAACTCAGTTTCTAAAACCCAGACTTATTCAAGATTTAAGGATTCATATCCAAAGTATCTAAACAATTCTGAGTGTTATAACTCCAGACATAAGGTGCAACAAAAGACTAAACCTTTCAAGACTAACCATAAAGGACCCATGAAAATATGGGTACCTAAGTTTGAGATAATTTCTGTTGCAGATATGCTTGTCATCCAAAGAAAAGGAAAGGTCTTGGTACCTGGACAGTGGATGCTCGCGACATATGACATGAGACAAGTCTATGTTCCAAACCCTGAGCATGAAAGAGGGAGGAACTGTGGGGTTTGGAGGAAATCAGAAAGGAAGGATCATTGGTACTGGTAAGATAGGTAATTTTTCCATGTCCTTTGATGATGTTTGGCTGGTAGATGGACTGAGACATAATTTACTTAGCATAAGTCAATTATGTGACAGTAATTATGAAGTCCTGTTAATAAGAACACTTGCACTGTAATCAACAACAAAGATAAATTTGTTGTGTTCAAAGGAAATAGGAAAAACAATGTTTATAAAATCAATTTTTCAGAACTGGTTCAGCAGAAGGTAGTTTGCCTTCTGTCTGTGAGTGATGAGAAATGGGTATGGCACAACAGGTTGGGACATGCTAACTGGAGACTCATCTCTAAGCTTAGCAAGTTGCAACTGGTCAGAGGCCTGCCAAACATTAACTATCACTCAGATGCTCTGTGTGGAGCATGCCAAACAGGAAAATTTTCTAAAACATCTTTTAAATCCAAAAACATTGTTTCCACCTCAAGACCTTTAGAACTGCTTCACATTGATTTGTTTGGTCCTATTGGAACAACTTCAATCAATGGGAAGAAATATGGGCTTGTAATTGTTGATGATTACAGTAGGTGGACTTGGGTTAAATTCCTTAGAACTAAAAATGAAACATATGATGTGTTTAATAAATTCTGCAAACAAGTAGAAAATGAAACTAACTTGAAAATTTTAAAAGTCAGAAGTGATCATTGTGGAGAATTTGAAAATGAACCATTTGAAATTTTTTGTGAAGATCATGGAATTCTCCATGAGTTCTCTTCTCCTAGAACTCCACAACAAAATGGAGTTGTAGAGAGAAAGAAAAAATCTTTGCAAGAAATGGCCAGAACCATGATCCATGAATCCAAAATTGCAAATTACTTTTGGGCAGAAGTTGTTAACACAACATGTTATATTCAGAACAGGATTTATATCAGACCTATTCTGAATAAAACAACATATGAACTTTTTAAAGGAAGAAAACCAAGCATTTCTTATTTTCATCAGTTTGGTTGTACTTGTTACATTCTGAACAATAAGATCTACCTAAAGAAATTTGATGCTAAGGCTCAAAAGGGTATCTTTTTAGGATACTAAGAGAGATCCAAAGCATACAGGGTGTATAATTCTGAAACACATGTTGTTGAAGAATCAATACACATAAGATTTGATGATAAGAAGCCTGGTAATGAAATACCAGAGCTGGTTGCGAGTTTTGCAGATTTCAGACTCTTAGAAGAACCTTCAGAACCTGAACAGAGTTCAGAGTCTGAAGAAAGTTCAGAAGCTGGAAATACTGAAGAAACTGAGAAACTCTCAGATAATGACACTCCTCCTGAAGATAATCAAGATCAAAATGGTTTTGAACAAACCCCTGGTGATTCTTCAGAAGCTAATCCACCCAGAACCTCATTTAAGTACAAGTCTTCACATCCTGAGGAGCTGATTATTGGGAATAAGAACAGTCCAAGGAAAACAAGATCAGCATTCTGTCAGAATGATTCTATGATTGAACTTCTATCAATGATTGAGCCTACAACAAATGATGAAGCACTTGCAGATGATGGATGGATTATAGCTATGCAAGAAGAACTGAACCAGTTTCAAAGAAATGATGTCTGGGATCTGGTTGCAAAACCAAATAACAAGAACATTATTGGAACAAAATGGGTGTTCAGAAACAAGCTTAATGAACAAGGAGAAGTGATCAGAAACAAGGCAAGACTGGTTGCTCAAGGCTACAGTCAGCAGGAAGGAATAGACTACATTGCGACATTTGCTCCAGTTGCAAGACTGGAAGCAATCAGGTTACTTTTTTACTATGTTGTTAATCATGATATCATCTTATATCAAATGGATGTTAAGAGTGCTTTTTTAAATGGAGTTATTTCTGAAGAAGTTTATGTTAAACAACCTCCTGGTTTTGAAGATGTAAAAAATCCAGATTTTGTTTTTAAACTTAAGAAGTCTTTATATGGTCTGAAACAAGCTCCCAGAGCTTGGTATGAAAGACTAAGTAACTTCTTACTTAAAAATGATTTTGTAAGAGGTCAAGTTGACAATACACTCTTTAGAAAAACTCTTAAGAAGGACATCTTAATTGTACAAATATATGTTGATGATATCATATTTGGTTCTACTAATGCTTCTCTTTGCAAAGAATTTTCCAAGTTAATGCAGGATGAATTTGAAATGAGCATGATGGGAGAATTGAAATTCTTTATTGGAATTCAAATCAACCAATGCAAAGATGGTGTGTATGTTCATCAGTCCAAATACACAAAGGAGCTTCTGAAGAAGTTCCAGCTTGATGATTGCAAACTGATGACAACACCAATGCATCCTACCTGCACCTTAAGCAAAGAGGACAATGGCTCAAAAGTAGATCAGAAGCTCTACAGAGGTATGATAGGTTCTCTGTTATACTTAACTGCTTCTAGGCCAAATATTTTATTTAGTGTATGTTTGTGTGCTAGATTCCAATCATATCCTAGAGAATCTCATATGACTGTTGTCAAGAGAATCTTCAGGTATCTGAAAGGAACAACTAATCTGGGACTTCTGTATAAGAAATCCTTGGACTATAAGCTAGTTGGATTCTATGATGCTGATTATGCTGGGGACAGGATTGAAAGAAAATCCACCAGTGGAAACTGTCAGTTTCTTGGTGAGAATCTGATATCCTTGGCCAGCAAAAGACAAGCAACTATTGCTTTGTCAACAGCAGAAGCAGAATACATCTCAGCTGCAAGTTGTAGCACACAACTGCTCTGGATGAAACATCAGTTGGAAGACTATCAGATTCATGCAGATAGCATTCCTATTTATTGTGAGAATACTGCTGCAATCTGTCTGTCTAAAAATCCAATTCTGCATTCTAGAGTCAAGCATATAGAAATTAAACATCATTTTATAAGAGATTATGTTCAAAAGGGTGCTTTGGATATTCAGTTCATTGATACTGATCATCAATGGGCTGACATATTTACAAAACCCCTCACAGAAGACAGATTTAACTTTATTAAAAAGAATCTGAACATGCATTTCATCTCTTGAAAAATATGCTTGAATCAGAATAGAAACTGAGATTCTAAGGTTCATCAGAAGCTAAGGCTTATCAGTCACTCACTAGAGAGTCTGAAGAAAGTTAAGTTTCTGAAAAACTTCAGAATCTGAGTTTCAGAATCTGGATTTCTGACTTCTGAATCTGCTTAGTTATCTAACCTTTGGTCAGAATCTGGTAAGTTATAACTCTGGGCAATGATGATTTAAAGCTTTGAAAGTTATACTTTGTCCCTCCCAAAGTCATCAATATACAAATGTGTTTTTCAGTACTGAAATGTTTTAACAGAAACACAAACACATTTTTTCATCATGATTGCTCAAACTGATATCAGACATGTTCAGTTTTTCAAAACATATTTAAAAAACTCTAAACAGTTCTGTCTGAAAGTCTCTCTTTCGTATCAGACATGTTCAGTTTCTCAGATCCTTATTTAAAAATCCTGAACAGTTATGTCTGGAAGAGTTCAGAAGCACTAAGCTAAATGCAATATTTTTCAGTTTTCTGAAAAGAGTTCAGTTGTGCTAAAACCTTCAGTTGGTATATGATCTGAACAATTTTGTCTAAAATAGTTCAGTGATACTAAACTGAATGTACTGAACAAAAATGCTCTGATCAAAATGATCTGTTTTCAGTTTTCTAAAATCAGTTAAGTGGTACTGAACAACTCTGAACAGATTGTGTCTGATCAGAATGCTCTGAACAATCTTTTATGTTTTGAACAGCATTCTCTGATTTTCAAATGCAATGTTATATACTTCATGTATGATCAAAGTTGCTCTGATGCTTATTTTTGCTGCTTGATTACCTACATGATTGCATTTTAATCTCACATGTTTTCACACTCTCTTAAAAATTCTGAAAATTTTCTTTTTGTTGATGACAAAAGGGGGAGTAGAAGTAAACAAGTATTAAGGCTCCTGAGCTCAAAATATAAGTTAATTTCTGTCAGTTAGTTAACTTATGAGGGGGAGTAAAAGGTATTAACTCCAGAGCTCAGAACATAAGTTAATTTCTGATTAAAATTAACTTATGAGAACAGTTTAATATCTCTTAGCCTTTGATTTAACTTTCTGTGAGACAAATTACTCTTTAATGAGTTGAAATGAATTTAAATAACTTGCATAAGACTCAGGGAGCTTACAAAACTCATCATGTGGATTATCAGACTTAGAGGGAGAGCTTACAAACCTCATAACCTGAAGTCAGCTTGTTATTTATAATTCTGAGTGTTAATTTCATTTTATTGTTTTAAGTTAAATTTAATTAACATGGATGAGAATCAAGGGGAGCTTGCAAACCTAACCTTGAGGATTATCAGACTAAGGGGGAGCTTGCAAACCTCATCCTGAAGTCATCTTGTTAATTAAACTTAACAACAATTCTGAAATTATCACATTTATAATTTAAACTGAATTTAATTAACCTCGATCAGACTCAGGGGGAGTTTTCAAACCTCACACCCTGCAGTCAACTTGTTAATTAAATTAACAACAATTTTCTATTAATACTTATGTTTGTCATCATCAAACAGGGGGAGATTGTTGGAACAAAATGTATGAACAACTCTCTTTTGGGTTTTGATGATAACAAAGTGTTAAAAAGAAAATTGGAATTGCTAATGCTTTGTTCTAAGTGTGCAGAACCATGTCCTTAATGTTTGGTAATTAATATTGGTTTTGGAAGAACAAGCTAAGAGCAAGAAAGAAAGCATAGAAGCCTTTGTTGCAAGTCTGACGGAAAACTGGGTCTGAAGCAGCTTCTGAAGGCAGAGTCTGAAGACTGCGTCTGAAGGGTGCTTCTGAAGGCAGAGTCTGAAGACTGTGTCTGAAGGGTACGTCTGAAGGCTGAGTCTGAGGGTCAACAAAAGTCAACGTCTGAAGGCTGAGTCTGAAGGTCAACAAAAGTCAACGTCTGAAGGGAGCGTCTGATGAACAGTGCTTCTGAAAGGTGCGTCTGAAGACCTGAGTCTGAAGACCTGCTTCTGATGAACAGTGTCTGAGAAGCTTCTGAAGTCTGACCTGGAAGGAAAAGCACCTGTCACTGTCTGCATTTAATGCCTGCAATGTCAGAACAACTCCAATGGAACAGTTGTCTCCCTGGCCAAAACATTCTCCAGCTTTTAAGGAAAGATTTCAAAAAATGCGTGCTCTGTTTCTGCTCAGTTCAGCACACATTTTCAGCTAACCTAGTTTCCAATTTGCAACGGCTCTTTGCTGGATTTCTGACAATTCTCAACATCTATCTTTTGCTCTATAAAAGGGTGAAGATTGAAGAAGAAAATAACTAAGACTCAAGAAACTAAACTGACTGAACTGTGCTCTGTTTTACTGTAAAAATTCGTGTCTGTCACAAAACTCTTAGAAATTCTTTCAATCTTTTCATCTTAGAATTTCGTAAATGTTATGTCTTATATCTGAGTTGTATTAAGTGAACACCTCTGATATTTGATCAAGTGTTCAACTCAAACTTATTTCTTTGTAAACCAGTTTGAACCAAAGTCTCAGTCTGCGTGCTGAGCATCCTGAAGTCTCATTACTTTGTGTTCTGAGCAATTAGAAGTCTCTTAGCTTTGTGCTTTGAGCAGAGAAGTCTCTTGACTTTGTGTCTTGTGCATTGGAAGTCTCTTGACTTAGTGTCTTGAGCATTAGAAGTCTCTTACTAGGTGTTTGAGCATTGAAGTCTCTTAACTTTGTGTTTTGAGCAATTGTAATCAGTTTGATTATAGTTACATCTCCTGTAAGTGACAGGGGGACTAGACTACTTCCAACTTGTGGAAGGAACTAGTATAAAAATATTGTGTGTCTCTCTTTCCCTTTCTCTTCTTTATTTAATCCGCTGCATAAACACTCTGAAAAAGTTTCAGAATCCAATTCTGAACTTAACCAAAGTTTTTAAAGAAAGGAAAAACTGCCCACACAATTCAACCCCCCCTTCTTGTGTGTTTTTCTCACCTTCACCTACCATATCGGACACTCTAATCTCTCTCATTCCAAAAGTTGAACGTTCCAAAACCTACAAAGACTTCAGATCGATCAGCCTTTGCAACATTGTCTATAAGATCATTACTAAAGTTCTTGCCCATCGCCTTACACTGCTCCTTGACACCATCATCGGTCCCTACCAAAGCAGCTTTCTGCCAGGTAGGGGGCACTTCTGACAATGCCATTGTTTTGCAAGAAATTATTCATTTCATGAGGATATCAAAGAAGAAAAAAAGGTTACGCTGCTTTTAAACTTGATCTTGAGAAAGTCTTTGACAATGTTAACTACGGCTTCCTCAAAGCTAGCCTCCATGATTTTGGGTTCCCTGCCAACACAATCAATCTTATCATGAATTGTGTTACCTCATCCACTTTCTCTATTCTCTGAAATGGGAATAAGATGCCTCCCTTCAAGCCTACTCATGGTCTCAGACAAGGTGATCCGCTTTCTCTGTATCTTTTCATCCTTTGAATGTAAAAGCTCTCCATTGCCATCAACAATGCTGTTATCCAGGGAAATTGAGACCTCATCCACCTCACCAACAATGGGCCGAATCTATCCCACCTCCTATTAACGGATGATGTCCTCCTTTTTTGTAAGGCAAAAAATTCTCAACTTAGATTTATTTCTGATTTATTTGATCGATTTAGTCGTGCTTCAGGATTGAAGATTAATTTGTCGAAGTCTAGAGATTTTTACTCTACGGGTACTCCCCAAGCAAAGATTAATAATCTAACTTCCATATCTGGCATTTGAAGCACCGGTTCTCTAGACAAATATTTGAGATTTCCAATTCTTAAAGGAAGGGGGAAGAGAAGTGATTTCCATTTTATCTTAAAGAAAATGCAATCCAGGCTTGCTTCTTGGAAGAACAGACTGTTGAACAAACCTGGTAGACAGACTCTAGCCTCATATATTCTCTCATCCATTCCAACTTATTACATGCATATTACTTGTCTCCCTCAAACCATTTGCAACAGTATTGATCAAATAACCCGCAATTTTATTTGGAGAAATTCTAATAACAAAGGCATCCATCTAGTTGGTTGGAAAAAAACTGCTCAGCCTAAGTTTCTTAGTGGTCTTGGTATAAGATCAACCAGGGAAGCGAACACTTGCCTTCTTGGAAAGCTAGTTTGGGATTTGATTCAATCGTCTGACAAACTTAGGGTCAATCGCATCTCAAATAGATATGTAGCTAGTCCTGCCATCCTCCATGCTAATGATCTTTCCAGCGGTTCTTCTACTTGGTGCTCCATCATCCGAGCCAAAAATGTCCTTAAAGAGGGCTACTCTTGGCGTGCTGGGTCCGGCTCTTCGTCCTTTTGGTTCAGCTAGTGGAGTCCTCTCGGCACTCTAGGTTCGTGTGTCCCTTATATCGACATCCATGACCTGCAGCTTATAGTCAAAGATGTTATCTCTTCCAATGACTCCCACACGAAGATTCTCTATTCTCAGCTCCCTCCCACGACCTCTGATCTTATCAACAACATCCATCTTAAATTTAATGATGCTGTCGAAGATGCTTACATTTGGAATAATCACAAAAGTGGTGCATACTCAACTAAAAGTGGGTACCAATGGCTCCTCAAAAACGTTGATCCGGTTAGTAACAATATGCCTCTTCTATCTTGGTTATGGATTTGGAAGCTTAGGCTTCCTAAAAAGGACAAATTTCTCTTTTGGCTGGCTTGTCATAATGCGGTGCCTACTTTATCTCTGCTTAATCGTAGAAATATTATTTCATCTGCTACTTGCACTCGTTGCGGCCTTCAAAATGAAACTTTTCTCCATTGCGTCCGTGATTGTAGCTTCTCTAAAACAATCTGGCAGCACCTCGGTTTCACTAGTGAAGATTTCTTCTCTATTTCAGATGTGCATGCCTGGCTTAAATTGGGTGCTAAGGGTCCTCAGGCTCTCACTTTCTCGGCTACAGGTTGGTGGTATTAGTGTCATCGGAACCAAATGTGTTTAAGTAATGTCACTTGGTCTTTATACCGCATTGCTTGTAGCATAAAGAATTTGGTTGAAGTCATAAAGTCTAGCTTTTCTCCTATTGTTTCTGATGTTACTCCAGATCGATACATAAAGTGGAACAATAATAATCACTCTTGTGCAATCCTCAATGTTGATGGCAGCTGCCGTGGATCTCCTGTTAGAACTGGGTTTGGAGGGATTTTGCGTAATAATGATGGTTTGTTTATATCGGCCTTTTCCGGTTTCATTCCTAGCTCGTATGATATTTTGCTGGCTGAGCTTACTGCCATTTATCACGGCTGATCGTGTCTAAGGATTTGGGGGTTGATGAGCTTGTGTTGTTACTCTGATTCCCTTGTCTGCATTAATTTTATTAATGGTCCTGTCGAGAAGTTTCACATTTATGCGGTTCTTATCCAAGACATAAAAGATCTGTTGACTCTTGGTAATATCACGGTTTGTCACACCCTTAGAGAAGGGAACTAGTGTGCGGATTTTATGGCTAAACTTGAAGCCGCTTCTGATAATGACTTTCTTCTTCATAATTCTCCGTCTGAGGGACTTGTCAATCTTCTTCGCAGCGACACCATAGGAACCTTCTATCTTAAGGAGCAATTTGCACGTGTTGGTTTTTTTTTTCTTCTGTTTTTTAATTATCTTTGTAACAAAAAAAAAGAAAATTATTTACGTTTCTCATCTAAAATGAATAAAAAGAATTGGATAAATGTAAGATGCTTGGTTAATAGTACTTTATTTTTAGGGTAAATTACATTGGCCACTCGTAAGGTTTTCTTAAACACCCTCCAAAAAAGCTTATTATATAGTTTTTCGATTTTAAAAAATAACTAAAAATAAAAGAAATAAATCAGAAAACTTCATATAAGATTTTTGGAAATAGTATACAAATCGGATAACTTTAAATAAGTTTTTTGAAAAACATTTACAAACCGGAAAATTTTATATAACTTTTCCGAAAACAGTTTACAAACCTAAAAATTTTATATAAGAGATTTTTGGGAAAGCGGCGCACATAGAAAAAGTTCTTTTTATTCGAAGAAGTCAAACCATCCCATCAAAATTGACATCGAAGTGAATCGATTGAAAGAAGCACACTTCAAAGTCCTCTGCCCATAAGCAAGAAAAGCAAAAATAAATTATTCCAAAAAAGATATGTACCTGCAAACTTACAAAAAAAATATTCCTGGTTTTTAGTTGAACATTTTTTCTCTCTCTTTGAAAAACTAAGAAACTTTTTGAGAAAAAATGGATATGTTTTAGTTTATTATAAATGAAAGTAAAATACTACTTCGTAAAAAAAATGTTAAAAAATGTCCTTAAAACATTGATTAAGAAAATAAAAATATTATATTAAAAAATGGTAAAAAATAATAACTTTAACTTTTTAAAAGTGAAAATATTGTTGAATCTAATTCAACATTACTATTTTTGTTTTTTTAACAAATGCCTTACCATAACCCCATAAGTGAAAGTAAAATAAACACGTCACACAAAATATAGGGATGAGATTATAATCATTGAGGTGCATGGTAAAACTTCCCAATCAGTGAATGAATGAAAAGTGCCACGTTATACATATTTCCAATGCTGTTCTGCCACCTTTATCCCCCTTTCTCGATTATTCTATGATAACAGCTACTCATTCACTATCTCCCCATTTTCTGTACTTTATCTTGTGACACCCTCATTCACATATACATATGAATCATCATCAACAATTTAGCTAATTTATCAGAGAAATGGGTAGCAACAAGGAGAAGGAGAGAGACATTGAGTTTATGTTTAACGATGATGTGGAGGAACAATATGAAAAGATAGAGAGCGAAAGTAGCAGTGATAATGATGATCATGATCATACTGTTCAGCTTCAGTCTTTCACTTCTCAGCAATGGCCTCAAAGCTACAAGTATAATTAATCAATTAATTACTACTGCTTCTATTCTTCACTTTTGGTTTTTCCCATTTTTGTTACTCTTCAATATAAACCGAAGATTGTTGTTTACACTAAAAGATTTTCTATCACACATGGAAATGACCAAAGTACCCTCAACGGTATTGAATGTCATTTTCAGATGTGTGATAGCAGTCTTTTAAGTCTAAAGAGCAATCTTCATATAAATTAATGTGACTGAGCTGAGCTGAGATGGTGTTGCATAGCTTAGTAAGATTTGGTAGAATTGAGTTAGATGGATTTTTATTGTATGTCTCTTTTCACACTATCGTTATGATACTAGATTGAACAATTTGTGCAAATTATATGGGGCCTCAAATAAAGAATGGTTCAGAGAATGTGATTGAGACCAACCAATCAAGGCCCAAATTAGAGAACTATATGAGGCCTTAAGCTGACTTAAGGACTTGAACGTTTCTCTTTAGGTCCCCAATATATCTAAGATTCCATAAATACACATTCAGTAGTTATCTCTCGAACATATGTTTGGCAAGGAAAAACGTACATCCAGTGATAACTATCGAATGTGTATTAGGGGATATTTGGGGAGCCAAAAGAGAAACGTTCTAAGGACTTCCATATTACAAATAGGAGATTGCTCTGTAGGCACCTAAAAATTACTCACAGACACCTCAAACTACTGAAAGTACCCCCATCGGTAATTACCTACCGTTCGTATCACTTTAAAAATTGGTTAAACTTATTTAAAAAGTGATGAACGGTAGTTAACCACCGTTCGGCAGTGAACATAGTTGTTTTTTTGAGGTGTCTGTGAGCAATTACTATGTGCCTAAAGAAAAATCTCCATACAAATATGCAAACTATTTCCATTCCATTGGAATATATTCCCTACTTTTGCTATTTCTCAATCTTCTCTTTGTACACTTACTTGCCTATGACTGTTAACATGTGAATGAGATTGGAGCTTTCTTATTGTTTTTTACTTCCTTATAACAGAGAGACTACGGATTCTTACACAATTGCTACAGCTCCAAATTTTGGGTCAATTCTACGAGGACCAAGTTTTATTTACTCAAGTTTTAGCAATCGTTCAAAGAGTAACTTAGACATAGATGGAAAGACTCCTTTTCTATCAGGTCTTGAAGGCACTACTCAATCCACATGGTGGGAGAAAGGTTCCATGCAAAATCTTGTTGGAGAAGTGCCTCTTGGTTATGGTTGCAGCTTCACTCAAACAGTTTTCAATGGTATGAATGATAATTTTATTTGACATGTGCATGTTCGCTATGAACATTGTATGTTCAGTTCCTCGTAAAGGAAATGTGTATTTCTTATAAAGTCATTGTATATCGAGTTTCGATCTTCTAATCATATTAAAACCTTATCATGTATTTGCAAGAAGCTCATTCCGTACCTTATATTGCTTGTAATTTATTTTCTTTTATTTTGGGGTAAGGGTGAAGGGTATGAGAATGCTTTGGACTACTGTTTGTTTAAAAACCTGATATGAGGAGTTTTGTTCTGTCTGCAAATATTTTTCCATACTTGGTTTAAATTTTTACACGGATTATGAGGTGATGATATGACTTTGCAGGGATTAATGTGATGGCTGGAGTGGGCCTTCTGTCTACACCTTATACAGTGAAACAAGCTGGATGGATGGGCTTGGTACTGATGCTTATTTTTGCAGCTGTTTGTTGTTATACAGCCACCCTTATGAGACACTGCTTTGAAAGCAGAGAAGGACTCACTAGCTACCCAGATATAGGAGAAGCCGCATTTGGTAGATATGGCCGTATTTTTGTATCAGTGAGTTTTTCTACTTCCATATTGAAATCTTGTGTATACTGTTGTTAATTGGAAGATATAGTAATGATGATTGGGTTTTACTTTTATGTATTAGGTGGTTTCCATGTTTAGATTTCTTTCCCTTCTAGATCTAGGATTTGATTTGACAATGTGTGGACCTCAAAGTCTAATTTGCTCATGCAAGATGATTATTTTAATTCTGTTCTTTACCATGGGTTTGAATGAATTTTATCTGTTCTTTTATATCTTAAGGCCCTGAGAAAATATATCATAAAATGAGTCAACTGTATTTTTTATTTATTCGAAATTAATTTTGTTGCAGTGAGAATGAATGCTGAGACATAATGCTTCTTTTTTCCAATGAACAAATGACTGGTTTTATTAATCATTGTTTACTAATGGTATTTGTTGCAGATTATTTTGTACACTGAATTATATGTAAGTGCTACAACCATTTTATACATTCCTTTTGGAACCGTTTTTTTTTTTTTGTGACTTCACCCTATGTTCAAGAATCTTTTCGTGAGTGCAGTCATATTGTGTGGAATTCATCACCTTGGAAGGAGATAACCTCACTAGTCTGTTTCCTGGAGCGTCCTTAGATATAGGTGGTCTCCATTTAGATTCGATGCACTTGTTTGGAGTTCTGACTGCATTTGTTATTCTCCCTACTGTTTGGTTGAAGGATCTCCGAATAATCTCGTATCTATCAGGTTCTCTACATTCTAAAAGTGAATATTTCTGTTTTCAATTTTTACAACTTGTCATATCCTCATTAGAACTTCAATTATAATCTTCAGTTGGAGGGATTGCAGCAACAATATTGATTATTATATGTGTGTTCTCTGTCGGTACAACTGTTGGATTCCATCATACTGGTCAAGTGGTGAATTGGAGTGGCATTCCATTTGCTATCGGTGTCTATGGGTTTTGCTTTGCAGGACATTCAGTCTTTCCAAATATATACCAGTCTATGGCTGATAAAAAACAATATACCAAAGCATTGATAACATGGTTTGATACCTAACTTTTATGTCACTGTAACGAGATATTGATTTGTTCTTTGTGAATCTCTGATTCTTCAACTTATTTCTTTGCATGCAGTTTTGTTTTGTGTATTTTGATATATGGAAGCGTTGCAGTCATGGGATTTCTCACCTTTGGCGATGGCACTTTGTCTCAGATAACATTGAATATGCCGGCAGGTGCATTTGCTTCCAAAGTTGCATTGTGGACAACAGTAAGTTTGAAATTTTGCTGGTCTCTTGATGCTATTTTAATAGGTTCATTCTAGAGAGCAAATTATTTATTACTGATGCTGTCTTGATCTTTTTTCAGGTAATTAACCCATTGACTAAATATCCTTTTTGCATATATTGAATGTTTACAATAGCTATACAATTAGAGTCAGTTTAATCTAACTTAAGAAAAAGCTCAAGTTGACTTTTCCTTAATAATTAACAAATATGCTTTGTTGATGAATCCATTGGCGAGGAGTCTAGAGGAGTTGCTGCCAGAGAGAGTTTCAAGTACTTATTGGTGTTTTATTCTTCTTAGAACAACACTTGTTGCATCTACAGTTTGTGCTGCTTTTCTGATTCCGTTTTTTGGTAAGTTTTGGAGCACTTTCAATAGTAACTTTTTAAGGAACTCGTTTTGGTTTTCATACAATATTATCAAGTGTACCCCATATGGTCGTGTCATACTTATGCAACTCTTAAGCAACCCACTTTATAATAATCTAGAATGTTTAGTATGATCTTTTAAATATAATTACTTAAGGACTAGATATAGATGATGTTTTTCCCTACTGCGCTGCAAATCTAGGATTACTTAAATGTATATACACAAGGCACATTAATATTTGAAGTTTAGTAAAAAAAATTGCCATATCAGGTGGACTTGGAATAGGATTTGGATGCTCCGCACACAAGTATTTCTACTGCATCCTTTTAAAGCCCTTAGCCCCCTGTTCTCTCTACTTTTCATTTATGGAACCTTTCATGCAATTGATTTTTGAAACATTCTGTTACCAATGCTGATTTTTTAACCTCGCTGTTTAAGCTGATTTTTGAAAACAACAGTAAATCTCGACCATCTTACTATGAACTTTTTTAAATTTATCATAAACATTTTTAATATATTAAACAAAGCGGTGTTGCAAATCATAATTTGGCTCATAAGACAACTTCAAAAACAATAAAATAAAATAGAAGACTAAAGGAAAAAGTTGTGTCCTTCTCTGTTGTTGCTGCAAAGTGGCTTCTTGATCTGTCATGGATCTAGCACCGAGTAGGTACTACAGCCAGTCTCTTTGTTTTGACATATTGTCTGCGAGAAAATGAAAAGATGAGGGATAGAAATAGGTTGAACCTTGATTTTTATGTTTTCTTAATCAACGCATGAGAATGATATTGTTGAAGAACAAAAATTGCATTTTCATTATGGTCTTACAGAATGGACAATTGCTTAAATACATTCGTATCACTGGAAAAGCGAAAGGTTCAACCGGTCATGTTTTACTACAATTACTTTAAATGCGTTTGGATAACATACTTTATTGATTGGGTATGGTTTCAACTATTCCTCATGCCCGTCAATTTGTTAACCACAGACATGTTAGATGATTTTACAAAAAAAAAAAAAAGTGAGGGAATGTGACGTAAGCATGTGCACGAAAAAGATGAAAGGAATAGGGGTGGAATGGGTTTTCAATGTTTTTTATTTTTTTTTATTTTGTTCTTATTTAATATTTCAATTGTCGGATCATTCCAATGGTTTATAATGATGCCATAGAGAAAGCAGTAGATATGAGCCGTTGATGATCCTGATCCCTTGGAAAGCCATATCAATACGGGGTTTTTTATAAAATACTAGTAGCTATTTTTGTTAACTCCTACCTCGGTTGTAACTTTTGAAAATATAGTGTACATGATTAAAATCAGGAATATAAAAACTAACATCAACTGTATTCTTTGTTATTATATTTTCATTTGCAATACTCTGTTTATTGTATGTACATCAAACATTTTTTTATAACAAAATTCTATGTTAAATATATAAGCTGATAACATGTCATATATGAAACGAATGACTAATGCAGTTTTGCTATAATTACAGGACTTGTGATGGCTTTGATCGGTTCACTCTTCAGTATGCTTGTGGTAAGCAAAGAAATTACAATTTTGTTGTGTATGTCCTACTTTTACTATAAAATTATCGACATATGTTCACCAAGTAGCTCATGCATTAATAGGATAGTTGGTTTGCGACAAGGTATTAGAGTTTCTGGTCTTGAGTTTGGCGTAAAATATCTGATAAAAGGTTCAATTTCAGTAGTCAATGTCTATGATGTCCAGATTACACAAGCTTCATTTTTATGGAAGAAATTAGGAAGTGGTGAATCTGTGATACTAAATGAGTAATGACTTATGTCAGCATCGAATGGTCTCATGATCATGTCATGTCATAGGGATTCGACAAAGTTTTGCGTTGACTGTCGAGGCCTAACACAACCCTCTCCTTTTACCCGGGCTCGAGATCGAATGGTCTCATGATCATAATCAATAATAAATATAATCGTTTCTTCTTCTTTTATACTAACCTCCTTTCTTAATTCTGGAGTGTGGTCAACTTGACATGGGTGATATCAATTTGTTAAGATTGACGGGATGGACATAGTTCTTGATTGTTTCCAAACAAAGTACATGCCTCGTACCAAAATCGAAACTATGTTTTGTTTTGTTTTGTTTTAGACTGGACCAAATTCAATCCTTAATGGACTCTGCTAAAAAGGCACACTCTAGGACCTAGTGTCTGTTGGTGCAAGCAATTCACTTTACATTTGCACACACTCACGTTGTTTTGGTTAATCAGTGGAGAAGAAGAAGATTAGAGAGAATGAAAAAGAGAGAGAAATCAATTACTAAGTTTTTATTATTTAGTCATTTATCTACTTTTTATACAACACTAGAATTAGCTAGAATAGCTCAAGTATATAACAGAAAAACTGTCAAACAACTAACGGTAACAGAAAAAACTAACTCTATCTAATCAGTTACTTGTGCCACAAGCAAGGTAACCATTGACTAATTTTGAATTAACTCACCGCACACCACCTTAATTCATGTTAGTCAATGCTTCAATTTCCATTAAGTCTCTTGGTTTCCTGAACACTTCAATCCTAACACCTTTGGTTAGAACATCTGCAATCTGATTCTCACTTTTGGAATGTTCCAACTTCAGTTTTCCTTTGCTTACTTTCTCTCTCAAGTAATGAAACCTCATTTCTATGTGCTTACTACTTCCATGTGCAATGGGATTTTTAGCTAAGTTGATGGCAGAAATGTTGTCAATCTTCAATGTCACATCTTCACACTTCTCATTGATAATTTCATTAATCAAGTTTATTAGCCAGATTATTTGACATGCACAGAGTGATGCAGCTATATATTCAGCTTTACATGATGAAAGTGCAATCATGGGTTCCTTCTTTGAGCACCAAGACACTGGTCATCCTCCTAATAAGAATATATAGCCTGCAGTTGGTACTGCTTTTTTTTATTACAACATCAACAATGTCACCAATATAAGCATACCGTCGATCACTTCTTAAGATATCCTATATACGTAGACGGGAATGATCATTTTGAACTAATAGAAAACTTTTTGGTGGAATAATCACGTTATCTATAATATCGTCACTTCTTTCCATTAGAAATGTTGATTGTTCTGATCAGTTCTAATTTTTCTATCTATGTCACCACACCCATTTGAATCAGTGTAGCCAATTAGCTTGCATTTCTTCCCTTTGTCTATTGATGGAAACAAAATTCCACATTCAATCGTACCTCTGATGTACCTCAATATCCTCTTTGTAGCTTGGCTAGGTGAGATGATTTTGGTCTTGCCATAAATCTACTCTCATAATGTCAACATATGCAAGATCAGGCCTTGTGTAGCACATATATCTCAGTGATCCAATAAGTCTTCTTTATTGGGTTGGATCAACATCACTTTCATCATTGTTCTTAGACAATTGAAATCTTGTCTTAGCAGAAGTCATTGCATGACTGCGGTATTCCATATCAAATTTCTTAAGAATTTCAGTAGCATATCTTCTTTGGTGCATTAGCAGACCCCTACTGCTTCTATGAAACTCCATTCCTGGAAAGCATGGGATGTAACAAAGGTCTGTCATCTCAATTTGTCTCATCATAACTTTTCTAAATTCCCTTATATATGAGCTTCACTGCTGCCTGTTACAAATCATCAACATAGAGACATAGAATTATCACACCTTTTTGTTATCCTTTCTGACATATACAAAATGTTCAAAAACATATTTGATGAAGCCTATTTCAGTTAGGAATCCATCTTTTCTCTTGTTCCATGCCCTTGGTGCCTGCTTCAATCCATAGGGAGCTTTCCACAATCTACACACCTTTGATTCATGATCTTTCACCTTAAAGCTTGGAGGTTGTGCTACTGAAACCTCGTTGAGCTCAACCATCATCCTCTATCGCGCTACATCAACTCTGGTTGTTGATCTTAATCCACATTAGATTAGATTTTATATTTTACAAGTTAGAAATATTTATTGGTTGTCAAATTAAAAGTGTTTATTTTGTAATGTATTCTGCATATTTAGTTCAATACATGTTTGGAATGTCGTATGCATAACCGCTTGTTGATTCTTTTGCGGTATACTATAATTGTTTCTTGACATGACCTAGAATTTTCTATATCCCGTTGTGATTTCCTTTATTGCCATTACTCCGGTTTCATGCTTGGAATTCTTATAAATCTCATCTAATTTGGGGAATGCACAAATTTTCAGTCGGTGGTAATGCCCAGTTTATGCTTTTTAAAAATTGTGGGGAAGAAGGCTACAAGGCTACAGGTAATGCTACTAAATCTTGAATTTAATTTCATATCATTGAACCGTAATTGCAATAAATATTTTCTTATAAAAAAAACTTTCTTATAAAAATTAAGTCCACTGGAGTTAAATTTTGTTGTCTTATAAAATCACGTGCCCTTAAATTTTAGTCACATAAAAATTATACAGGGATTAGAAACATATATTTTTTTTTTTAATATGTGGTCTAAATGTTGAAAAGAGTATCATTAAACTAAAAAATATATATAGATTAAAAGCACTTTAATTAGATGACAAATTTAAAATAATTAGATGTCAATTTGGTCAATAAATTTTGTTTATATATTCATGGACTATAGTAACAACGGCTCACACTTTTAGGCTCCAAAATGACCATTTACTAGTTAAAAAGTCACAATAAAATCACAGTAGACTCCTTGAAAGATGAAACATATTACTGAAATTTCAGAATGGTAGACAACCGAGTTCACTGTAATTTATATGGACTAATAAATTTTAGATAGTCCAAGAGAAATGCATGAATGTGTTTAATGTTATTCTATCAGAGTTTTCACATATACTGCAGAACAAACCTCCTTAAATCTGTATTATTACTAATATTTAGATCCTTGTATTCTCCTTAATTTTTAGTTTATGAGTGAACCTATAAATTACTAATATTTATTTATGTCCAACTAATTTTCCTATTCCTTCAATTTTGCTCAATTTTGTTTGTTTGTTTTTTTCCTGACACTACCAGGTTATCGTGAGCGTGATAATTGCTGCAGCCGGAATCATTTGTGGACTACTTGGAACATATTCCTCTGTGTTGGATATTGTCAATAGTTATTAAAACAATTACTACTCTCTTTATGATGGAGAGTTTATGCTCAGTTTTTTAAAATTACACAGTACCAAATTTTTTTTTTATTTTGAACTCTATCAAATTTATATTTTGCACCAGAACTGCCAATCAATTTATATTATAAATAGAGTTAAAATAGTTAAGTATATCATCCATAATATTTTTTTTTTATACAAAGCAGGGTTGAGCCCAAGAAACAACTGACACCTAATTAAATGAGGGCAATAATGCCCCAAAATATCATTCAGCGGTACAGATGTGAACAACCAGTAGAGAAATTGAATGAAAAGAATAGATTTCATTGATTATTGAAGCTATTACAAGTGACATATACACGAACTAATGAACTAATCTATGTGCTAGCTTATCATATACATACATACATTGTATAACTATCTCTAACTGTCTTGGCCGATTACTTGATGCGCAAGTAATTGATCCGTAACTAACTGTCCCTATAATTTGGTACATGATGCAATATCCACCCACAAATTGGAGGTTGGTAAATGTCCGCCGTCCCCAACTACTTAGATAGTAAAGTGTTAAATGGCTGAGTAAAAAGGTTCTTGGTGGAAAAGTCCGCCACTTTACCTTCGAGGAAACTGAAAGAATCTTCGAAACTTTTTCTTGCAATATCTCTCTAACTATGTGATAGTCAATTTCAAGGTGCTTGGTACGTTAGTGATACACATGGTTAGTTGCGATATGCAATGCATTTTGATTATCACAGTAAATGACATGAAACTTGACGTAAGATATGTGTAAATCTCTTATCAAATACAATAGCCATTGTAGTTAACATGTAGCAACTGCAAGAGCATAATACTCAGGTTCTGAGGAAGATCTGGATATAGTAAGTTGCTATTTTGTTCTCCATGATTTCAAGGATTTACCACGAAAGAAACATTGGCCTTAGAGTGATCTTCTAAAATCAATGAAACATGCCCATCGTATCTGATAAATGCAAAATTTGAATAGATGAATCTCTGGGGAAGAAAAGACCACGACCTGGGGAACTTTTGAGGTATCTGAGGACTCTCAATGAGCAGTATGATGAGCATGTGTTGGTTTGGTTAAAAATTGACTTAGTTGCTGAGTAATAAAAGTGATATATGGTCTTGTGGTATTGAGATATATCATTCTGACAATCAGTCTTATGTATGATGGAATATCTTCACAAGGAGGACAATTATCATGATGCAATTTTGAGGAAGGATCTGATGGGGTGGAAATTGGCTTAGAATCAATAAGTCTAGAATCATAAAGTAAGTCTAAACAATACTTTTTATGACAAAGAGAAAGGCCAGACTTAGAATGTGCCACTTAAAGACCAAGGAAGTATTTTAGGTGGCCTAAATCCTTAATCTAGATAAGTAGTTGCGAGCAAGAATCACATCATCAACGTATAAAAGGAAGAGGGCAAAAGCAGAAAGATGATGTTTTGATGAAAAGAGAATGATCATAGGATGCATGTGTGCAACCACGATGAATAAGCAAAGATGTGAGTTTTGCATACCAGTTTCTGTAACACCCCAATTTTCATAGGAATTATTATTATTATTATTATTATTATTATTATTATTATTATTATTATTATTATTATTATTATTATTATTATGGATTTATTAGGTATTATTAATTTAATTATTCATATTTATTGGGAGAATAGGTAAGGAAGAAATAGATGGGTTAGCAAGTAGGTTAAAGATTGGGAGAAAAATAATGTTTAGGAAGAAAATAATGTTTTTAGCAAGAATAAGGAAATAAAGTGCAAATAGAGGTGTGATAGTTAAACTGGGTAGAAAGGAGGTGTAATTAGTAAGCAGAGTAGTGTTTTAATGATTTAAGAAGAGAGAGGTGTAAACAACAAGGCTGTGTAGTTACAAGACAATAGTAACAAAATTAGAGGTGCAAATAGTAAGCCTGCTAAAAAGATTAAGTGAGAAATAAACCCGGTTGGTAGTTATAAATAGAAGAGAGCATTAGAGAATTAGGGTTACCGAGGAAGAACAAAAGCCAGAGAGCTAAAGAGGAAAACTAGGGTTAAGAGCAAATGAGGCAAAGAGAGAAGAGCTTAGGGAGATGTTCAACTGTAGGGATTCATCAATTCGACAAACTAGAGGTAGGGGGTTATATTCAACAATAAGGGTTGTATATTTATGTGGGTAGTGAGGAGTCCTTAATCCTTGATGTTTTTAATTATATTTATGATGAATCCTTGTTATACTTTATCCTTTTGTGTTGTTATAGTTGTACAATTGATTGTAGTTTATATTCTGTGAAACTGATGTTGTTATAACTGTAAATTGACTGTAGTTATGATTATGTGAATTCGATGTTGTTATATCTATAATTTGAATTGTTGTTATGATTTCTGTGATTTTAGTGTTGTTATGATATAAACTATTGTGAGTAAATAATGAGGAGAATCATGGTGAGAAATCAGAGATGAAATAATGATGATTAGGGTTATTGTTGTCCCTGTAAGTCTAAAAGTGAGAAACCAAAGTTAGAATAACTGAATGGAGGAAAAAATCATGTGAGAATTTATGTAATTGGTATAGGTTGAGTGTAATTGGTGTTAGAATGATAGGGTGACCTTAGGGTGATGATTAGGGACGAGTTTGGTGAGTTTAGGGTCGAAAAACGGAGTTTAGGAAGGTTCCCCAAAGCGAAATCGCAGAATTTTCTGTGATTGTGACCATCTGGGTAAAACGCACAACCGTACTGTGTAGACACACGGGCCATGCGTTTTTCTCTGTTGAACCCCCCTATTGTGTTTAAAAGCGCATGGTCGTGCACTTTGAGATGCACGGTCGTGCAATTTGATGTGCACGGTCGTGCACTTTTCCCCAACCTTAGTAAAACCAACTTTTCCACCATTTTCTCTTCCAAATTGAGTTTAGGTGTCCTCATGAAGGTTATAGATATGGATGTTAGCTTTCATTTTCCTATGGTTTGACTCCATTTGGACATCTACAACTTAATTTATGATCAAAATACTACACACGCCTGCATCTGTTCTTCTACCCCCTAACCCAAATTCTTTTGACTTCCTACCAGACTCTAAGGAAGTATTAAATGTCTCACCAGTGCAGACTTGTATGCCTAATGATTCACCTTTATTAATTCCAAGGAGCTATAGGACTGAAGAAGAATTAGCCCGTGGTAAGAAAGCTATAGAAGACAAATTTGGATGACCCAGCACTAAGGCTAATCTTCTGAAACTTTCCAAAGAGTTCTCCTCCTCTCAAACCTGTTCATCCACCATATATGCACTCTGTCACCATCTAGGTGGTGAACTACCCCCATACTGTATCCATCTCTGAACCTTCAATCCAAATAAACACTGTCTCTGATGCACCTTCAGTATCAGAAGACAAACCCCTCAATGTTGAACCCCTTAACTTTGCCAAACTAAGTCTGAAGTACAGTCTGAAGCTTTTGATTCTCTCATGCTTGAAACTGAACCTCAAACCCTTGTGCTTCTAGCCTCTGATGACAACAACAATCAGAATAAGGAGATCTCAGAACCTGCTTCTGAGACTCTTACTTCAGTTGTCATAGAAATCCCTACCTCCTCAACTCAAATAACCATCAAACCATCTCCAACCCTCACATCTAACCTGGTACTGCAAGAAGTATGTAGAATCATCTTTGAGAGTCTGGAAGAGTTATTGGAATCCAGAAACAAGGCTATTCATTTGGTTAATTATGCTGACAAGTGGATAAACTTGAGAAATCTTGTAAACAAGACCTTAGATGAGCTTTAGGACCTGTCCATAGTGTTGAGACAAAATCCTTATTTGATGTTTTAAAGATTACAAACATATTAATTTTATTTTATCTTGTTATCTACTAATTTGTTTTGTGAGAATTGTTTCATGAGAACGTTCTGAGAACATTCTGGATTCACAAAGCAAATACATCAAAAGAGCAAAGTCAGCAAAAAGAAGCATGACATGAGAAAGCTCTTGAGAAGTTATCCTGGGACTTAATCAAATCGATCCATTTGAATGAAAAGCCCATTAAAGGATAAATATCTCATGAAATGAATTAAAGCACATGTGAAAAGAACTTGACATTATCAAAGTACAAATGAGTGACATAATCAAGGTCACTTCATCTTAGCAAGCAACAGCTCATTACAGCTGTATCCTTTCACGCAAAAAGCAACACAAAGCCAGCTGAATCAACCAGAACGTTCTGGATGTGTAAAAGAACATTCTGGCCGAATTGAAGAAGAAGAGTGAAATCAAATGAAGCTTTGGACTGCTTACTGTGTCAATGTACAACATGCCTATGCTTACTGTGTCTTCCTCCTCGGATGCTTCTTCTGCAACTCTTCCTCCTGCTCCTGCACCTTTTTGCGATGACAAAGGGGGAGATGATTTAGGGGGATACGACTTAGGAGGGCCAGGAAAAGACCTTGGATCAAAGGAAAGATAGAATGTTGCTGCCCTATTAACTTATTATTACTATTTTGATTATGTCTTTAAAAGACTTTTGCTACCTTTTGATTATGCTTTATTTTGTCTAAGTAAAGTTTCAAATGCACTGCACTTATTAGTATTCTAGTAACATGCCTACTAGGTCTTTTGATGTCTTGAATACTATGATGAAACTTTATGTAATGGCATTATCTATCTAATTAAATGTTGTTTTTATTTCTCAATTCACATATAAAAATTGAATGCATGAATTGAGGGGGAGTTATTTGATAGATTATCAAACTCTAATCAAAACGCAAAATTCTTGTGATATTCTCAAATAGCATATAAAAATTGAATGCTAAAATTGAGGGGAGTTTTCCACAAAATTTCCAAAACTCAAAATCAAAATCAAAATAAATTAAATGTTTGTCATCATCAAAAAAGGGGAGATTGTTGAGAAAAAAAATCCTTATTTGATGTTTTAAAGATTACAAACATATTAATTTTATTTTATCTTGTTATCTACTAATTTATTTTGTGAGAATTGTTTCATGAGAACGTTCTGAGAACATTCTGGATTCACAAAGCATGACATGAGAAAGCTCTTGATAAGTTATCCTAGGACTTAAGGAAATCGATCCATTTGAATGAAAAGCCCATTAAAGGATAAATATCTCATGAAATGAATTAAAGCATATGTGAAAAGAACTTGACATCATCAAAGTACAAATGAGTGACATAATCATGGTCACTTCATCTTAGCAAGCAACAACTCATTACAGCTGTATCCTTTCACGCAAAAAGCAACACAAAGCCAACTGAATCAACCAAAACGTTCTGGATGTGTAAAAGAACATTCTTGTCGAATTGAAGAAGAAGAGTGAAATCAAATGAAGCTTTGGACAGCTGTACAAAACATGTCTAACAGCTCTATTTTCACCCTTGGTCACTAAGTCACTCCTCACCTATAAATACAAGAGGCTTTGGAGGTTAAATGCAAGAGTTTTGAAAGCAAATATTCTCTTAAGTGAAAATCATCACTACATACCAAAGCTCTTCACAAACAAGTCTCAAAGCTCTCTCTTTACATTTTTTGGATCATACTCTTTAGAGTTTTTTAGTAAAATCTCAAACATGTGTTGAGAATTTTATTCGATCCAAAATTCATCTCTCTCATACAAAGTATATTGTAATTCTCAAGTCTATTCGTAACAATAGTTTGGGAAAGAAGTGTAACAACCTTTCTTCTGCGAAAGCAAGGAATTGTAGAAGCCTGCTGAGGTTGATAATACAGGGTGTAACGGACTGATCTGGTGTGATCAAGAACTTATAGTTCTAGTCAGAAGTTTCTGTTAGTAGGATACTATACTGGATAATCTCACACGAGGTGTGGGGACTGGAAGTAGCCGGGTTTGGTGAACCAGAATAAATCTCCTGTGTTTTTCTCTCTTCCTTCTCTCTATTATTTTCGTTACACAAAGTTCACACACTATCACTATCATAATATTACTTATTAATCTCTCCAGAACATTCTGGTCCTAATTAATTATAATCAAATTAATCCAAAGTTCTTTGGTCCTAAATTAATCACTTATATTGTTTTATTAATTCATACAACTGCTTCGAGAACATTTTGATCCAAAATAAAACAACCTGCCTAAAATAAACTCACATTTAAAATCAACTTATAATATTGTTTTATCATTCTGCTCCTATATTAATCATTCTCCAGAACATTCTGGTCCTTACTGCTTTATCATTATGTTCTTATATTAATCGTTCTCCAGAACATTCTGGTCCTTACTGTTTTATCATTCTGCTTTTATATTAAACATTCTCCAGAACATTCTGGTCCTCACTAGAGCAACTTAAATATTTGAATTATATTTAATCCAAAACATTATGGTCAAGATAAAACAAACTTAAAACCCATAATCTTTTTATACTAACATTTACCAAGAACTTTCTTGAGTATACAAACTTGTTTAGTTTTCATGAACAATTTTAAAAGGGTCACAATTCAAACCCCTCCCCCCGTTTCTTGCGACGTTTATTGCTACTTCACATAGCCACTCAGCAAGAAGCCTTGCAAAACTGGTTTTAGGATGTTGTCATGAATATTGAAGAAGTTGAACTGAAGAAGGATGTGACCAGACAAATGTCAGACTCAGAATTCAAGGAAGCTGCTACTGAAGTGCCTGAGGTTGTTAAGTATGGACTTCAAGCCTCCTGGATGTCTAAGTTCTTTGTCAAACCTGAGACAGTTGTGGTCAAAAGGTTAGACTTGGAAGAACCTGCAACTGTTCACTTCCTGGATACCCTGCAAGCTGACATAATGGAACAGAAGCTGAAACAAGATGCTATTGAAGCCAAGATTCAGGAAGTCATTGGTACTCAAGCCGAGTTAGCACAAAAACAGAATGATATGCTGAAGCAACAGTCTGAGCTAGTCAAGACTAAAGCTAAAATTGCTCAGAAGCAGGACTTGATGAGCACAAGAATCAATGCTATATTGGAGATGCTACAGAAACAAAAGAATCCTTAGAATACACACCATCTTCTTTAATTTGTTTCTGAACATGTCTTTTAAACTCTAATTAATTTTATAAGTCTGAATGCTTTTGCTTATGATATGTTTATGTGCTCCTGATTGATTGCATCTGAAGTATATCTCTTGATTGTTACTCTTATGTTTTTATCTCTTTTTCATTTTAAACATTTTTTTTGTTGATGACAAAAGGGGAGTAAGATTAATAGTTCTTAGGCTCTGAGTCCTTAACAGTTAATTTAAAAAATCGACTTAGGAACCATTTTCTCATCTCTTAGCCTCTGAGTTATTTCATGTGATATGCTTCTGAGTGACGTTTCAATGAAATTTCTTTTTGATTATGATTAAAATGAATTTAATTAACTTGTATAGAACTTAGGGGGAGTCTTAAAAACTCACCTTCTGGACTATTAGACTTAGGGGGAGCTTACAATCCTCAGATCCTGAAGTCAACTTGTTAATTAAATTAACAACAATTGACTATTAATACGTATGTTTATTATCATCAAAAAGGGGGAGATTGTTGGAACAAAATAGGTTTAAACAATGCCTCTTTAGTTTTGATGATAACAATGTATTAAAAGCTCAATTGGATATGCTAATATTTGTTCAAGTATGCAGGACCATATATAAAAATTTACAATGATTTAATCATAAATGAATACTGAAAGAACAATTAAAGAGCAAGGAAATTCATGAAGAAGCTTGTTGCAAGTCAGACTCTGAAGGCAAGTCAGATCCTGAAGGGACATCAGAAGTTGATGGTTCCGACTTTGAAGACCTTTCAGACTCTGAAGGAGTGGAACATTTTGCTGGGAATTCAGAAATAGAAGCATAGCCTGCGCAGCTGAAGAATCTACACTCTGAATTACTTAAAGATTCATACGATGGAAGTTCTGAAGGTTTTAAGGAGTCAACTGTTGTCATTGTCAAGAAAGGACAAATTGTACAACCACGTTCTCCACTACCTGCACATGTATTCCCGTACTCTGCGACCTTGTCCGCTGCTGAACAACGGTTCATTGCATAATCAGGAAAGGTTTCAAATCTTATTCTTCCTAGTACGTGAACCAAATCAAGCAACAAATCAATGGAATTGATCAAGCTTCTTCAAACGACTCTATTTGATGTGTTAGCATATTTTCAATGTCTCTATTCCTCAACTCTATATAAAGGAATGAAGACTTGAAGAACAATAGTAGACTTTGAATATTTTTACAAGTGCCAAAGCTCTATCAAATTCAAAACACATCAAATACTTAGAATTTCTTACAAACATTCATATCTTAGAAATTCTTAAATCTAGAGTCTGATATTTGTGTTGTATTTTGTGAACACCACTGATTGTATATCAAGTGTTCAAACCAATTATTTTCTTTGTATATTCGTTTGTTGAGAAGTCTCTTACTTTGTGTTTGAGCAATATAAGTCTCTTACTTTGTGTTTGAGCATAGTAAGTCTCTTGCTTTGTGCTTGAGCAATTTGTAATCATTGGATTATATTGAAAAATCTCTTGTAAATGACAAGGGGACTGGACTACTTCCGGATTGTGGAAGGAACCAGAATAATTGCTTGTGTCTTTCTCTTCTTTATCTCTTTTATCTTTATCCACTACATCAGAATCTGAAGTTTCCATTCAGACTCTGAAACTCTGTTTTGACTTAGAACCTCAAACTCAGATTTTGAACTTCATCAGAACCTGATCTTTGTCTTAGTCATTTTTTTTGAAAAAGAAGAAAAAGTCAACACAATTCAACCCCCCTTCTTGTGTTTTTCTCACCTTCAGCGTACTTTTCCTGTTGAAGCCTTGCAGCTCAGTCCCATCGTAAGTCTTCAAATCTTCCTTCTTTAGACCCAACTTTTCGAAAGCATCCTGATACAGGATGTCGACGGAGCTGCCTTCATCTAGCAAACATCTTGCGACGTCATTGCCATGGATATCAGTGATGATCACGAGCGAGAAGATTTCGTTGGAGCCTCCGCTGACTTTCTCTTCGTCAGTGAACCCCAAAATGAGCCTTGTCTTGGTGTTCTTGGACACTGGTGCTGAGAGGTGCACTTCCATCAGCTCCGCCACTTTTCTTTTGGCTGTCCCCTTTGAGCCGTTCTACGGGGCAGTGAATCCTCCCATGATGGCACCAATTAAAGCATGTTTTCTTTTGTCTTTGTCTTCACTCGTGCTATCACGGCCGTCGATCCTCCGCCCACAGCGCTTATCACCTTCTTGGGCGGCGACCCCTCTGCTCCGAGGAGCGCCCTCTTTTCAGGGATTCGCTACGGCGGGAAGACTTGCGTGGGGAATCTCGCTTTCGCTTGTCATCTTTTCGATGGGCATCCTTAGTGAAAACCGACGTCGTGGCCATTGCACTTGTGGAAACGACAGTATTTCGACCTGTCCGTCCTCGAGGACTCCTTTAGTGGTTGGGGCGGCCTGATGCCCGCCTCCTTGAACTCCGTGTTCAGGCATTTGATGAGGATGGTCTCTCGCGATGAGCTCAAGGGCGTGTAGTCGGTGAAACGTGTGCGTTGGCTGTTTGCTTTGTCGCCATCTCCTCGCCGTTTGTCGTCGCTGTAGTACCCTAATTTTGTCCTAAGCATTTTAAAACAAAAAATCAAAAAAAATCAAAGAGGGGAAAAAGTCAAAAGTCAACAAAAGTCAACAGAAAAGTCAACATTTCAAAAATGATGACTTCGCACTGCGAAGCTCACTTCGCACTGCGAAGTCTGCGATTTTTCTGCAGATTTTTGGTTTCTTTGATTTAATTCCAGAATTTGTTGCATATCATTTCCATAATTATTTTAAGTAGCATTCATGGCTAATTGGGCCAAGCAAAACCAGGATTGAAGGACTTGCCATTAATGCCAAGGTTGGAAGCTTTTTCTTCCAACCTAGCATGTGACAAGCAAGTGGGCTTGCCCTTGGGCAGCTCTAGTCCCTCCCATGTGACCTGCTAACCACCACAAGGTTGCCAGCCACCTGCTTGAGGACTTTCCTCCTGCTTGCTCCCCCAAAAACCAGTCAAACCAGCTGGATTTCTCACTTGAAAAGCCATGAGTGCCTACTCTGTTTTGCAGCAGCTTTTCACCCCTCACACCAGCCATAAGTAGCCTTTTTCATCCCTCAATCTCTGCACATTACAGTGCACGTTTTCATTGACCAACCATTGAGATTGCAAGGATTGATCCCCAAGCATTAGCCAATTGCAATTCAGCTTTGTTCTTCATCATTACCTTCTAGAATTGGTTGAATTTGTGGCTGAAGTCAGGCTGAATCTTGCCCCTTGGTACAAGGCAAGGTTGCCTCTATCCATTAGCATTTAATGCAAAAGGATCCAGCTTGATCTTAGCCACAAAATCAGCTGAATTTTAGGATTTAGTAATGATGAAAAAGATTTGGTTTTGGCCTATAAATACAAGGCAATGCCCAAGGTTACAAAAACTGAGAAAAACACAATTAACAACAGCATTTCAAGAGCAGAAACTCTACTCATTTCAACTTACAAACCTCCACAAACAACCAGAAAAAAACCAATCAACACAAAGCTTTACTAAAATTCAAGTTCATCACCAATATCAAAAACCTTTGTGAAAGCCTTCAAACAAATCAAATCAAGTGCAGCTGGAGCTTTGCTGAGGAGTTCTGTAAGTTTCTAAGGCTTTATCTTGCATTTACAATTGTGTTTGCATAGCTATTTTGGTCCAAAACCATTTGATTCTAAAAAACCCCTTTTGAATTTCAAAGAAATCCCAAGGTTTTCAAAACATCAAAACTGGTTTGTCCAGCCTTTTTCACCCCAAAAACTCAAAGTTTTTCACCCACCTATAAGGTCCTGAGTGTGTTCAGAAGTTGTTTCTGAACAAAAGTTCAGAAACAGCTTCTGAACTCAAAATTTCGCATGCTTCGCAGTGCGAAGTCATGGTCGCAGTGCGACCATGACAGAACTCAGAATCTGAGTTTTTGTGTCAAAATGACCAATTTTTGAGGTTCTAGCCCCAGAGCTCAGAACCTAAGAGTTTTTAAACCCATGTTCTTCAAACCATAACAAGGATTTTGCATAATTTTGGCAAAATCACAAGTTCGTATGACCATTATGTGGATAACTTGCAAAACAAGTTATGTTCCCAAACTTTCAAACAAGCATGAACAAACAAGTTATGTTCATCATTCCAATCAAAACTTGAACAATAAATATTGTTCATGATTTTCAAAACTCAAGCAATGAACATACACCAAATTTGTTCGCTTTTCAAAACCGTTCGCAAAACGAGCCGAACTTGTGCGTTTTCTAACAAAATTGCTAAACCTTCCCATTTTGGGTTTTCAAACCAAATGTTTTGACATTACCTTGGGATTTCTAAAGGATTCAACCCAAAAACATGAATGAAAAAGGGATGGTGTGACGTATGTCTCTCCATCGCCCCGATTGTACGAATGCGTGACGTATGTCTCGTCGCTCGGACAATCGTCATTCCTTTTTTCAATATACAACCCCAACCAAACCAAAACTTGGCCCCTTGTGGTCAATCCAAACCTTTTGGTCCCCCGTGGCCATTAGACTCACCCCTCGACTCTTCGGAGTCCACTCGGTCAATGATTGACTTGTATGAGTCCATTGCACCTCTCTTGGTCCCATAGCGACCAATTCCAACCCTTTACCCTAACGGACGTACCTTTTAACAATTCTAATGCGATTCACGAACAAACGCTTAATAAGTCTCCAAGCGCGAGCATACAAGCTACGTTTTAATCGCAAGAATTCGGTTAAAACATCGTCCATTTAAAATCAACCAACACATGTACGTTTTTCTACCAAAGAACTACGTACGCTTTGAATTCTCCGACTACCGGGAGATACGTAGGAGCAAGATCGACATCTTGTCAAGCGCAATAATAAAAAACCTTTTTCTTTTCTTTCGTTTGTTTTTATCTCTTTTCCCCCCCTTTTATTATGTTTTTAACATAAATGAACATGCACGCAAAGTATTAAAAAAACAATTCAAGCTTTGACCAAATAGAAGGTTCCCGTTGAGTACAACGGACGTGAGGGGTGCTAATACCTTCCCCTTGCGTAATCGACTCCCGAACCCGACAATGGTTGCGATGACCAAATCCTTATCCTCATCGTCGAAGGGTTTTATTATCGTTTCCCTTTAAACAAAAAAAAACTTAAGGGTTTATCAACGTTCCCTTTACACAAAAACTTTGGTGGCGGCTTCACAAAGGCCCTCCGAGCGTTCGAGGACGTCCTCGGAGGATTTGCGCGTCTTTTTCCCGAGGAAAAAAACGAGGTGCGCACAGCTGGCGACTTCACTGGGGACCCTGTTCCCACTAGTGAGTCAAGCCTAACCTATTTGGTTTAAAGCCAATTGTTTTATTTTCTTTGCGTGCCATGTTTATTTATACATGTTATATTTATGCTTTATGTTTATATTTGCTTTATCTGCTTTATATTCATATCATATATATCAAATGCGGGGGTTACTTGAGTGATGTTACTCCACATTGTTCGGGTTAATGCCGGACGTGTGAGGCTCTCTACCCGAGCTTGAGAAAAACACTAAGTTAGAAGGAGGTTGTGTGCGGAAGCCCGCGTTGACGTATGTCCGTGAGGTGGGATGTCCAACCCCGCTTAGATGAGATTTTCACGTGGAATTAATTGAAGTCATGTCGACGTATGTCCATAGACAACCCTAATTCCATGTGAGGTCTATGACTCTAAGGACCTCTTCTTAGGAGATTTCACAACTTTAGAGCCTACATGTGAGGATGGGGGGAAGTTCCGAACCTTCATAAACCATACCCTTGCATATCATTTGCATTCATGAAAGTAATTTTCGCATCATTTTGCTTTATAGGAGTTTAAAAAGAACAAACAAATATTAGCAAAAAAAGAAATATGGATTCCGGGAACAAGAATACGCTCGCCTTCAAAATTAAAGCTCCTAGGGTGGAAAGTTTATTAGCTCTAAGCAAGAGGCTCTCTTCGGTCAACAAGAACATCTTCGAGGCAAGCTATGGGCTAATCCTTGATCTTTTACCCGTGAGAATAGATTCAACCGCCTTAACCACTTTGGCGCAATTCTTCGACCCACCTCTACGGTGCTTCACATTTCAAGACTTCCAACTAGCGCCAACTTTGGAAGAGTTTGAGAAGATTTTGGGTTGTAGCATGAAAGGTCATGAACTCTATCTCGGTCCGGGAAAGGATCCCACATTTGAAGCCATCGCCGAATCCTTATACCTCGACACCCAAGAAGTGGCATCTAACTTGGAAGTTAGAGGAAACCTTAAGGGCTTTTCAAGAAAGTTTTTGGAAGCCAAAGCTCGGGATTTACTAGCCAACAAAGAGGTAATGGCCTTCAACGCCATCTTAGCCCTCTTAGTCTACGGGATTGTCTTATTCCCCAACATGGATGATTTCGTAGACTTTCCGGCTCTAGAGGTGTTTATGACTAAAAATCCAGTTCCTACAATCTTAGCGGATTTTTATCATACCCTCTACTCTAGGCATGAACAAGCAAGGGGACGCAAAATTACTTGTTGCACTCCCGTGGTGCAAATTTGGATGATGTCCCACATGCCAAGAAACCGAGACTTTGTGGAAAACCGGGCCAAGCTCAAATGGTCGCAACGGATGACAACCCTCGCCGAGAAGGACATCCATTGGTTTTCACCAAACTTAGAGGACCCGGAAATTATCCTCAGCTGCGGGGACTTCCCTAACGTACCCCTCATTGGTACTAAGGGATGTATTAATTACAATCCGGTCCTCTCTCTCCGACAACTAGGTTTTTCAATGGAGGATAAACCTAATGACCTTTTGTTGGAAGCTTTCTACTTAAGGGAAGGCGATCAAGACCCGGCATTGCTAGAGAGAATCCGGGGAGCATGGAGCCAAGTACGCAAGGGAAGGGTCGGCAAGAGAAACTGTGTCGCCAAACCCCTTTATACTCAATGGGTGAAGGAGAGGGTCAAAGCAATCAAGTTACCCTTCGTGGTCATAAACCCTCCAAAACCTCCTACACCTAAACCTATTGCAATCATTCCCAACAAAGAAGTGGAGGACCTCAAGGCTAAAATTCAAGAACTCCAAAACAAAAACGGAGACTTAGAATTGAAGCACCTCCAAGCTTTAGGAGAAATTACTAGGACGAAGAGAGATCGTGATGAAGTATCACATTCTCTCCTAGTATGCCAAAAACGGCTAAGAACCTCCGAAGGGAAAAGGGATTGGATAGGAGGCGGCTTGGTTAGTGCGGATGCCAACCTTGTGGCCAAGGACGAAGAGTTGGAAAGAATCTTACATTCCAACCAAGAGCTCAAGAAGTTTGGCGAACTAGCCATCGAAGCTCAACGGAAATGGAGGTTGAAATTTCAAGAGAAAAATCAACAGCTCCAAGAAGTAGTGAAAGACTACAAAGAGCAGCTTCAAGCCGAACGCGTCCAGCGGCAAAGACATGAGAGTCTCTCTCATCAAGGGAGGCTAAAGTGCAATCATCTCGAAGAAGACATCAAGAAATTCGAAGAGTACTTCGACAAGATTGCAAGAGCTCATGGGGACCACATTGCACAACTACACGATGAAATTAGAAGTGCAAGAGTCAAGCTAGACCAGCGCAAGGAAGTGATTGAGTATGTATGGCAAGACGCCACCCGATTAAGTGAGGATTTCACTAAATTGGTTGCATTCTCAAATTTGGTAATCACCCAACTTCCAAAGAAGCTAGCGGAGGCCGAGATGGTCATGCCCTACTTTGTCATCCCTATGGAGATCCAGAAGTTTATGAAGTTCTGCAAGGACACCATAGATTTCTATAGGGAGGAGATGAGCAAAGCCGAGAAGCGAGCGGCTATTTGATTTGTAATAGCATTAGTTACACTTTGTAAACAAATGTTATTTAATCAAATATATTTTGAAGTATAATCAATTTCCCGGTCTTTAATATTTCGAATTTGCTAATATTAATCGTGCACCTTTAAACTCCATAAAGCAAAATAAAAAAAAAACGCATATTTTGCATACTCATAGCATACATACATCCACATGCATCTTCATGCATTTTTTCAAAAAAAAAACTCATTCATTTCCCTAAAAACAGTTCAAAGCAATCATAGCCCGAAAACCCCGAAAGCCCTCGGTCCAAGAACCAGATATTCAACACTCGTACGGAACACGAGCTAACAAACAAAGGATCATGGACAATTTGGAACAAACTCAAGCGGCTTTGAGAGAAGAGGTTGATGGAATGAAGGGAAAGATGGATCAGATGCTAGAATTAATGCAAGCTCTATCGGCCCGAGAAAGTAACCCTCGCCCAACAACGGATGCATCCAATGTGCAATGGCCTCCTTATGGTTTACCTGTGAACTTATACCCCACCCTTTGAAAATGAGGGTCAAGGACCACCTCCACCACCGCTCACAATCCCCGTAAGGAATGAAGAGCGTCGTCCTCAAGGAACTTCCACTACTCAGCATGAAGTAATTCCCCATGATGTGGAAAATAGCCAGCTAAGGCAATCTGCTCCCGACACCACCCACCAAGACAATGATACCACCCAAATGTATCGAGTTTTGGAAGAAAGGTTGAAAGCTGTCGAAGGGTTCAGCTCATACGGTGCCCACAACGCCTTGGATATGTGCCTAGTGCCCGACGTGGTAATTCCTCCGAAGTTCAAAGCACCGGACTTCGAGAAATACAAAGGAATTCAATGCCCTCGGAACCATCTAAGGATGTTCTGTAGGAAGATGGCAGCCTACGCAATGAACGAGAAACTCATGGTGCATGTGTTTCAAGATAGTTTAAGCGGAGCGTCCTTGGATTGGTACATGCAGCTCGAGCGTACCCATGTCCAAACTTGGAAGGATCTAGCCGATGCCTTCCTAAAGCAATACAAATATAATTTGGACATGGCTCCAAATAGGATGCAACTACAAAACCTCCTACAAAGAAGCAACGAGTCCTTCAAGGAGTACGCTCAGCGGTGGAGAGAACTAGCTTCTCGTGTACAACCACCACTATTGGAAAGAGAACTTGTCGACACCTTTATGGGCACACTTCAAGGCCCATATTACGACAAGATGATTGGAAGCACGTCTGCCGGTTTCTCCGATCTAGTCATGGTCGGTGAAAGAATAGAAGACGGAGTGAAGAGAGGAAAAATCCAAGGCTCTCAGAAGCTCAAAGTGGAGCTAGAAAGCCCCCCAGCAACTTTCACAAAAAGAAAGAGGGGGAGACAAATGCCGTTCTAATGGGACCATCCTACCCACCACCGAATCAAATGCCTCACTACCACTATCCTTATGTGGCAGCAGCAACGGCTCAAGGGCGTTACTCACCTCAAGTAATTCCCGCAACTCCACCTCGACAACCAGTAGTGTTGCCGCAGCAAAATCAACAGCAACAGCAACAAGGCGGGTACCCATCAAAGAATCAAGCGAGCTCAAGGAACAGTTATTTTAATAGGCAGTTTGATCCTGTACCTATGTCTTATGGTCAAATCCTGCCATACCTAATCCAAAAGGGTATGGTCGAGACAAGACTACTACCACCAATGTCGCCACCATATCCACAGTGGTACGACGCAAATGCCAAATGTGATTTCCACGCAGGATCCGTGGGGCACAATGTCGAAAACTGTAGAGTTTTCAAACACAAGGTGCAGGATCTTATTGACAAGAAGCTGTTATCCTTCAAAGAGGAAAACCCCAATGTGAAGAACAACCCATTGCCGGGGCATGCGGGTCCCTCTGTAAATGCGGTGGAGGAACAAGAGGACTTTGGTCCAGTCAAAAGGGTATCCAATGTTAAGACTCCCCTGTCAACCATAAGGGAGCGTTTAACCGGCTTTGGATTATTCGAGGAAATGCACGCCAACTGTGAAGCCTGCAAGGTCAACCCGAATGAGTGCGAAGAGTTGAAGAGCTGTCTTCAAGAGTTAATGGACCAAGGTTGGATCCAAATTGGCTATATAAAGGATGGCACGGACGTTGCTACCTTAGAGTCTAACGGCCCAAAACCTCTCGAGATCCCATACCAAAGGAGAGAGGTACCAATGCCAATACAACCCATAACATTCCACGTACCTGCACCCTTCTCTTTTGAGAGCACGAAGAGGGTACCATGGAATTACCAACCTGTGGCCTATGTGGAAGGAAAACCACTAGCCAAAATCGAGCCCAGCATCACTAACATTACCGGTGTTGGAGGAATGACTAGAAGTGGTAGAGTCTTCGCTCCGAAAGAACTCGGGAAGACGCCAGCCGTACTACCAAGAGAACCGCTCAAAGAAAAGAGCGTGGAGGAAAAAGAGAACCAAGCGGGGCCTTCTCAAAAGACAATCCCGCAAAAAGAGGCCGAAGAGTTCCTAAGGATAATACAAAAGAGCGAGTACAAGATCATTGACCAGCTAGGTCAAACTCCCTCCAAGATCTCCATGCTATCCTTACTACTCAGCTCGGAAGCACACCGAGAAGCACTACTGCGGATCCTCAGTGAGGCACATGTCACCAAGGACATTCCGGTGGACCAATTCGACGGGATAGTCGGAAATATTACCTCAAGTAGGTACTTGGGTTTCAATGGCGATGAGCTACCCGACGAGGGGCACATTCATAACCGCGCCTTACATATCTCCGTGAAATGCATGGACCACATCCTCTCAAGAGTGCTAGTGGACACGGGGTCATCATTGAATGTCATGCCCAAGACTACCCTCCTCAAACTATCATGTGAAGGGACCGTAATGAAGCCCAGCGCCTTGGTCGTAAAAGCTTTCGATGGGTCAAGAAGAGCCGTTATAGGGGAGATCGACTTACCAGTCCAAATCGGACCTAAGGTTTTCACCATAACCTTCCAAGTCATGGATATTAATCCAACATACAGTTGTCTTCTCGGACGACCATGGATCCATGCGGCCGGAGCCATTACCTCTACCCTGCACCAGAAGCTGAAGTTCATCATTGATAACCAAATGATTGTAGTTTCCGGGCAAGAGGACATGATGGTAAGCCATCTCTCATCTTTCCGTTATATAGAAACGGATGAAGAAGCTGTGGACGTCCCATTCCAATCTTTGGAAGTGGCGAATGTCGTGACATTGAGCTCGAAGCCCAAGGAAGAGGCTAGGACAGCCATGTCATCATGGAGGGCGATAAGAGAGGCCCTAGAAGAAAGCCGACCCACCGGATGGGGCAAGTTAGTGGACATACCGGAGAAGAAAAATCGCTTCGGGTTGGGGTATCATCCATCAGCCGAAACTTTCTCAAAGCCTCCAAAGCAAGGGATCCTCCCCATTTCGGAAACATTCATCAGTGCGGGGTTTATCCATGAAGATCAAGTGGCTCTACTCGAAGATGTAGACGAAGACGTGCCTGATTTGGTGTACCGTTGCGCTTCGGATGAAGCTTTGAACAATTGGAGGGCTATCGCAATTCCCGAGATCATTACCAGGATCAAGTAATAAACCATGTTTGTTTGTTTTTTACTTTTTAAAAAAAATCATCATTTAGCTCTGCCCAAGGCAAATGATTAGTCGTGTGGGGCCCCCATGTTTTAAAGTTATTTACAATCATGAATAAAAACACTCTTTTATGTTCATTTGAGTCTTTTTCTTTTTGCATTTATTTTAAAAAAAATTTTTCTACAAAAAGCCTAAAAAAAAATCATACTCATGCAGATCTACAAATCCACCCTCCAAAAACAACACTGCCTTAAACCCTTATGACTTCGATTTCCCGATTAATCAAACGGAAGATGATGAAGAGGACGATTATGAACCGCCTGAAGAATTGTCTAGACTTGCAAATCAAGGGGATAGGGTAATACAACCTCACCAAGAATCAGTTGAAAAGGTCAACTTGGGGACCGAAGAGGATAAGAAAGAGGTCAAGATAGGAGCCTCCCTGCACGAGATGTGAAAGGAAAGTTGATCAAGCTTCTGCAAGAGTACGTGGACGTATTCGCTTGGTCGTATCAAGACATGCCGGGTTTAGACCCTAACATCGTTGTACACAAGCTGCCACTCAAGCCGGAATGCCCGCCAGTGAAGCAGAAATTGAGAAGAACTCGACCCGATATGGCTCTCAAGATCAGAGAGGAGGTCAAAAAGCAATTCGATGCCGGCTTCTTAGCCGTAACCAAGTATCCAACATGGGTTGCCAACATTGTGCCAGTTCCGAAGAAAGATGGCAAGGTGAGAATGTGTGTGGATTATCGGGACTTGAATAGAGCAAGCCCAAAGGATGATTTCCCGCTACCACACATCGACATATTGGTGGACAACACAGCCCAATTCTCAGTCTTTTCCTTTATGGATGGCTTCTCGGGATATAACCAAATCAAGATGGCTCCAGAGGACATGGAGAAAACTACGTTCATCACTCCATGGGGGACATTCTGCTATAAGGTAATGCCTTTCGGATTAACAAATGCCGGGGCAACATACCAAAGAGCAATGGTGACTCTTTTCCACGACATGATCCATAAGGAAATTGAGGTCTACGTCGACGATATGATTGCCAAATCCCAAACGGAGGAGGATCATCTAGTCCATCTACAAAAGCTTTTCGAACGCCTAAGAAAGTTCAAGCTGCGCTTAAATCCTAACAAGTGCACATTTGGCGTTAGATCCGGGAAGTTATTGGGCTTCATCGTCAGCCAAAGAGGTATTGAAGTGGATCCTGATAAGGTGAAGGCCATCCAAGAAATGCCAGCGCCAAATACCGAGAAAGAAGTCCGGGGTTTCTTAGGAAGATTGAACTACATCGCCAGGTTCATCTCACACATGACAGCTACCTGCGAACCAATCTTCAAACTGCTAAGGAAAAACCAAGCCGTTCATTGGAATGAGGATTGCCAAGAGGCGTTTGACAAGATCAAACAATACCTGCAAGAACCACCAATTTTAATACCTCCGGTTCCGGGTAAACCCCTCATCTTATACCTAACCGTACTTGAAGGATCAATGGGTTGTGTGTTAGGACAACAAGATGAAACGGGAAGAAAAGAGCACGCAATCTACTACCTAAGCAAGAAGTTTACTGACTGTGAAACAAGGTATACTTCACTTGAAAAGACTTGCTGCGCTTTAGCATGGGCTGCTCGACGTCTAAGGCAATACATGTTGACCCATACAACTTGGTTGATATCGAAGATGGATCCCATCAAGTACATCTTCGAAAAGCCTGCCCTCACAGGGAAGATAGCCCGTTGGCAAATGCTGCTGTCTGAGTACGACATCCAATATGTTGCTCAAAAAGCCATCAAAGGGAGTGTTTTATCCGAGCACCTTGCTCACCAACCATTGGAGGATTATCAGCCCATACAATTCGACTTCCCGGACGAAGATGTCGTAGCTTTGAATGACGAAGAAGTCACAAGCGATGATGAAGGGCCAGAACCAGGAGCTCAATGGAAGCTCGCTTTCGACGGCGCCTCAAATGCCATGGGACACGGTATCGGAGCAGTTTTAATCTCCCCAAGAAATGGATACCAGCCCTTCACAGCAAGGTTATGCTTTGACTGCACCAATAACATGGCAGAATACGAAGCATGTATCCTAGGCCTCGAAGCAGCAATTGATCTAAGGATCAAAAACCTTGAAGTATACGGTGACTCAGCCTTAGTCATCTATCAAGTCAAAGGAGAATGGGAAACAAAACATCCCAATTTAATTCCCTACCGAGCCCGGGTTGTAGAATTGATCAAGCATTTTGATGAAATCAACTTCCACCACATACCTCGAGAAGAAAATCAGGTAGGCAGATGCTTTGGCTACATTATCATCAATGTACCAAGTAAACTTCTACAACGAAGCACCAATCATAAGGATGGATCGTAGAGACAAACCAGTTGTATGCGCATCAGTCGAAGAGGGACTTGACGACAAACCTTGGTTCTACGACATCAAGCGATACCTCGAAGAGCAAGAGTATCCAGAAAATGTCTCACACACCGACAAGAGGACCCTCAGAAGATTGGCATCCCAGTTCTTCCTCAGTGGAAATACCCTCTACAAAAGAAATTATGACATGGTCCTGCTCAGATGTGTGGATAAACACGAAGCGGACATGCTCATCAAAGAAATCCACGAGGGATCTTTTGGAACCCATGCTAATGGGCATGCAATGGCAAAGAAAATCTTAAGGGCGGGCTACTATTGGTTAACCATGGAAGCTGACTGTTTCCACTATGCCAAGACTTGTCACAAGTGCCAGATTTACGCCGACAAGGTGCATGTACCACCAACTCCACTGAACGTCATGACTTCACCTTGGCCTTTCTCTATGTGGGGCATAGACATGATTGGAATGATCGAGCCCAAAGCGTCAAATGGACATCGCTTCATCCTCGTTGCCATCGACTACTTCACCAAATGGGTAGAAGCAGCTTCGTATGCAAACGTAACCAAACAAGTGGTAGCCCGATTCATCAAGAAGGAAATCATTTGCCGTTATGGTACTCCCCACAAAATCATCACCGATAATGGGGCAAACCTGAACAACAAGACAATGAAGGAGTTGTGCAAAGATTTCAAGATTGAGCACCATAATTCCTCCCCTTACCGACCAAAGATGAACGGTGCGGTAGAAGCAGCCAATAAGAACATAAAGAAGATCATCCAAAAGATGGTGACAACATATAAGGATTGGCATGAGATGCTTCCCTTTGCGCTACATGGCTACAGAACAGCCATTCGCACTTCAACTGGGGCAACCCCCTTCTCCTTAGTATACGGTATGGAAGCATGTTCTCCCCGTAGAGGTGGAAATTCCTTCGTTAAGGGTCTTGATGGAAACCAAGCTAGAAGAAGCTGAATGGGTCCAAACAAGGTTCGACCAACTGAATCTCATAGAGGAGAAGCGTCTGACGGCAATATGTCACGGACAACTCTATCAAAGGAGGCTCAAGAGAGCATTCGACAAGAAGGTCCGTCCTCGAGAGTTCAAAGAAGGAGACCTAGTGCTCAAGAAGATATTACCTATCCACAAAGATCCCCGAGGGAAGTGGACTCCCAGCTATGATGGGCCGTACGTGGTAAAGAAAGCCTTCTCAGGCGGAGCCCTGATCATCACCACTATGGACGGAGAAGAGTTCCCACTCTCAATAAACTCCGATGCAGTCAAGAGGTATTATGCCTAAAAGAGAAAAAAAAAGAAAAAAAAGAGCTCGCTAAATCGAAAACCTGAAAGGGCGGTTTAGGCAATAGAGAGCGTCCTGCTAGATCGAAAACCTGAAAAGGCGGTCTAGGCAAAAATTAAGGACATCAAAAAAGGAAATATACCCCAGTGGATTGAAAACTCGAAAGAGCGGTCCAGGCAAAAGTTAGGGGTTAACAAAAAAAGAAAGAAAGGCAATGACTGCAACATCCAAGCTCCGGACAAGATTCAAGAGGAGAAGAATCGGTCTCGTCAGCATCTTCCAACAAACAAAAATCTCGAAGTCATAAGGAAATAGCATGTGTTGTGCCAAAACCAACCATTTTCTTTTTGCTTTTTTCTTGTCTTTCTCTATCTCACTTCTCACTTTGTATATTTCTTACCCATTCAAGAGGTCAAGTCTGCATTGAATAAATTTCCTTTTTGTTATTTTATGTTCTCAGTAGCGCATAAAATTTTGTTTTATTCATGATGAAAATGCTTTAAAACATGGGAAATAAACAAAAGAATTTTCTCCAAAAAAAAAGAGAGAAAAAAAACAAACAAACATTGCTTTATTTTGAATCTTCGTGAGTTCTGAAAGAATTGCGGTAATTCCCACCAAAATATTGCACCAAAGGACTTATGCTCCTTAGCAAAGGCAAGTGTGTAGCTCGCGGCACGCGGAGCGCAAAAACCCCCAAGGGTTAGGAGGAGCAAAAATCCCCAGTAAACACCCTAAACATCCAAACACCAACCAAGGCTGGATATCGATCATGCTTCCAAAATGATCCTTATATCCCCATAAGCCAAACCTCATTGATATCCCCCAGGGAATCTCAACCCCAAACAAAAATCCAATCATTATTGGCAAACCCACACAAATCTTCGGGCTTAGGCTCGAACTACACCGGTTTTGATCCCATTTGGGTATGTAGGCAAAGGACCTCGTCCTTCCAAACCGACCAACCAAAAAAAAACAAACAAAACACAAAGAGAGAGCCCAATCATCATTGGCACAACCACAACCACAACCAAGACCGACTTTGCTCGGCACCCAACCAGCATCATTTCATTTTCATTCATGCATGCATATACAAATCATTCATACCCATGCATTTCATATCAAATCATGCATCCTCACCAAGGATTCTCCAGTGAATATCACATATTCACCAACATCCATCAAACATTCAACCAGGGGCACCTATTTAGGGTAAGACCACAGCTCGTTAGGAATCAACATTCAGAAGCAGTGCCTGAATAAGATTACCTAGCTTAGGTATCGACCTCTAGAAGCAGTACCTAGAGTAGATCACCTCCCCCCAGTGTATCGACCTTCAGTGTTAGCGGCTGAATAAGACCACAGCTCGTTAGGAATCAACATTCAGAAGCAGTGCCTGAATAAGATTACCTAGCTTAGGTATCGACCTCTAGAAGCAGTACCTAGAGTAGATCACCTCCATCAATGTTCCACCTCTAGTGACAGCGCCTAGAGTAAACCAACATCCTTAGGTATCGACCTCTAGAAGCAGTACCTAGAGTAGATCACCTCCATCAATGTTCCACCTCTAGAAGCAGTGCCTAGATAAGATTACCTTCATCCCCCAATGGATCTACCTCCAGTGTTAGCGGCTGGATACGATCAACCTTTACCAACCATTGCATTTGCATTTCGCGAAGGACAAAATTCGGGTCCTTCTTTTTACTTAATTGATCTTCGCAAAGAGTTCATGAGATGCCCTCGGCACTCACGCACTCTATGCGAAGACACAATTAAGTAGGGGCAGCTGTAGTACCCTAATTTTGTCCTAAGCATTTTAAAACAAAAATCAAAAAAATCAAAGAGGGGAAAAAGTCAAAAGTCAACAAAAGTCAACAGAAAAGTCAACATTTCAAAAATGCTGACTTCGCAATGCGAAGCTCACTTCGCACTGCGAAGTCTGCGATTTTTCTGCAGATTTTTGGTTTCTTTGATTTAATTCCAGAATTTGTTGCATATCATTTCCATGTTTATTTTAAGTAGCATTCATGGCTAATTGGGCCAAGCAAAACCAGAATTGAAGGACTTGCCATTAATGCCAAGGTTGGAAGCTTTTTCTTCCAACCTAGCATGTGACAAGCAAGTGGGCTTGCCCTTGGGCAGCTCTAGTCCCTCCCAGGTGACCTGCTAACCACCACAAGGTTGCCAGCCACCTGCTTGAGGACTTTCCTCCTGCTTGCTGCCCCAAAAACCAGTCAAACCAGCTGGATTTCTCACTTGAAAAGCCATGAGTGCCTACTCTGTTTTGCAGCAGCTTTTCACCCTCTCACACCAGCCAATTATAGCCTTTTTCATCCTTCAATCTCTGCACATCACAGTGCACGTTTTCAATGATCAACCATTGAGATTGCAAGGATTGATCCCCAAGCATTAGCCAATTGCAATTCAGCTTTGTTCTTCATCATTACCTTCTAGAATTGGTTGAATTTGTGGCTGAAAACAGGCTGAATCTTGCCCCTTGGTACAAGGCAAGGTTGCCTCTATCCATTAGCATTTAATGCAAAAGGATCCAGCTTGATCTTAGCCACAAAATCAGCTGAATTTTAGGATTTTGTAATGATGAAAAAGATTGAGTTTTGGCCTATAAATAGAAGGCAATGCCCAAGGGAACAAACAACAACAACAAAACACAGCATTTTCAAGAGCAGAAACTCTACTCATTTTAGCCTACAAACCTCCACAAATAACCAGAAAAAATCAACACACCACAAAGCTTTCCAAAGTTCCAAAACCATCACCAATATCAAAAACTCTTGTGAAAGCCTTCAACCAAATCAAATCAAGTGCAGCTGGAGCTTTGCTAAGGAGTTCTGTAAGTTTCTAAGGCTTTATCTTGCATTTATAATTGTGTTTGCATAGCTATTTTGGTTCAAAACCATTTGATTCTAAAAAACCCCTTTTGAATTTCAAAGAAATCCCAAGGTTTTCAAAACATCAAAACTGGTTTGTCCAGCCTTTTTCACCCCAAAAACTCAAAGCTTTTCACTCATCTATAAGGTCCTGAGTGGGTTCAGAAGTTGTTTCTGAACAAAAGTTCAGAAACAACTTCTGAACTCAAAATTTCGCATGCTTCGCAGTGCGAAGTCATGGTCGCAGTGCGACCATGACAGAACTCAGAACCTGAGTTTTTGTGTCAAAATGACCAATTTTTGAGGTTCTAGCCCCAGTGCTCAGAACCTAAGAGTTTTTAAACCCATGTTCTTCAAACCATAACAAGGATTTTGCATAATTTTGACAAAATCACAAGTTCGTATGACCATTATGTGGGTAACTTGCAAAACAAGTTATGTTCTCAAACTTTCAAAACCACATGAACAAACAAGCTATGTTCATCATTTCAATCAAAACTTGAACAATAAATATTGTTCATGATTTTCAAAACTCAAGCAATGAACATACGCCGAATACGTTCGCATTTTCGCAAAATGAGACGAACTTGCGCTTTTTCTAGCAAATTTGCTAAATCTTCCCATTTTGGGTTTTCAAACCAAATGTTTTGACATACCTTGGGATTTCTAAAGGATTCAACCCAAAAACATGAATGAAAAAGGGATGGTGTGACGTATGTCTCTCCATCGCCCCGATTGTACGAATGCGTGACGTATGTCTCGTCGCTCGGACAATCGTCATTCCATTTTCAATATGTACAACCCTAACCAAACCAAAACTTGGCCCCTTGTGGTCAATCCAAACCTTTTGGTACCCCGTGGCCATTAGACTCATCGCCCGACTCGTTTTGAGTCCACTCGGTCAATGATTGACTTGTATGAGTCCATTGTACCTCTCTTGGTCCCATAGCGACCAATTCCAACCCTTTACCCTAACGGACGTACCTTTTAACAATTCTAATGTGATTCACGAACAAACGCTTAATAAGTCTCCAAGAGCGAGCATACAAGCTACGTTTTAATCGCAAGAATTCGGTTAAAACATCGTCCAATTAAAATCAACCAACACATGTACGTTTTTCTACAAAGAACTACGTACGCTTTGAATTCTCCGACTACCGGGAGATACGTAGGAGCAAGATCGACATCTTGTCAAGCGCAATAATAAAAAAAACTTTTTTCTTTCGTTTGTTTTTATCTCTTTTCCCCCCTTTATTATATTTTTAACATAAATGAACATGCGCGCAAAGTATTTAAAAAAACAATTCAAGCTTTAACCAAATAGAAGGTTCCCGTTGAGTACAACGGACGTGAGGGGTGCTAATACCTTCCCCTTGCGTAATCGACTCCCGAACCCGACAATGGTTGCGATGACCAAATCCTTATCTTCATCGTCAAAGGGTTTTATTATCGTTTCCCTTTAAACAAAAAAAAACTTAAGGGTTTATCAACGTTCCCTTTACACAAAAACTTTGGTGGCGGCTTCACAAAGGCCCTCCGAGCGTTCGAGGACGTCCTCGGAGGATTTGCGCGTCTTTTTCCCGAGGAAAAAAACGAGGTGCGCACAAGCACGACCGTGCGTCCTACAAGCACGCCTGTGCACTCTCTGCAGTCAGAAATAGTTGTTATAAACTCTAGAATTATTTAGTTATTGGTTTATAACTTGAATTTAATGAATTGTCTAAGGTTCTAGGCTATAAATAGACCTCATTTCTGAGGCAAAAATAAGCTTGAAACACTTGTAAAGTTGCTACAAAGTGGAAATCAAAGTTCTTATAATTTCTTTAAGTTTCTTATCCTTTATTTTTCTGCAACTTTATTTTTCTTGTTCTTTACTTTTCCCCACTTTACATATCTAGTTGTTTATTTTCATGTCTTTATATTTTAATCCCGTGTCTACTATGATGATGAGTGAGTAGACCTTTTTAGTCTTGGAATTGTTGGACTAATCTCATGATTGAATCCTATTCAACCCAAGTCTAGAATCTATTTTATTTAAATTCATTTTATAATATAATCTCATCGTTTTTAAGCTTTATAACAAATATTGAACAAAGGACCGAAATGTGAAGTTTGATATTGTTATATATCATATCTCAAATATCAAATGAAAGATCGAAAGGTGAAGTTTGATATTGGTTCAAATGAGATTAGACAAAATAAACAAAATATGGGAATGGTTTTGTGAGTCTTGGGATAATAAGGTTGCACTTAAGGGGTCTCAATACTAATCAACCATGAGAATAGACTTTGATTATTATTGAGATACATTGTATTCTAAAAGGAAACATAAAATATCAAAGAACACCTTGTCCTTAGAATTGAATTTAGCATAAAATAGAGAAATAGATATGAAATGTTTAGAATTTGACATTATGATGAAAGCAACAATCACATGATGCTTTTTAATCTAAACTTTAAACCAACAAACATTTCTCTCAAAAACTTATTTCTTTCAGATAATAAAAACTGAAAACTAGATTGGTACTTACTTGACTCCATGTGGATAGACATTCTTTTTACTACTCGATAGAACCGTGCACTTGCGGATCTGTATAAACGATGTGCTTGGTTGCGAGTATATGGTTTTCTATTACATGTTTGGAATATCAATTTTTTTACAATGCTTTCTTAGGTAGGGAAGGTTTCTAAAGGTCGATAAAAGTACTTTGAACAAATCAAGACTTGATTATGCTAGTATTCTATCTACCACTCGATTGAATATTCTTAATCTGGTGGAAGACATGTTGATTGACTACAAATTGTTTAAATCAAAGTTGTCGAGGAAATAGAGGTTGAGTTGGTCGATTATGTTTGTGTGGATGAAGAAAGGACGAAGATTGAATCAGTTTATTAGGAATCAGATTGCGTGCAAGAAAATGTGCCAATAACTATTACTTTATTTCAATAACTACAAGAAGATTGGGAAGAAACACAAAAGAAAGTTGATGATTTGTAGGTTAAAGGTGACGACTCAAGTAGTAAAGATGGACCAGTTAGTGTTGCAGGATCAAATCATACTCAAAGCAATAACAAGCATAATTCCAGAGTGGATTCGGGTGTGAACGACGATGGTGGTAAGCCTGAGCAGTTATTCCATGACAAGTCCTTTGGGGGAAGCGCTCCACAAGAAGTTAGCGTATCATCAGTGGGTAATAATAACAACATTAAAAACCCAAGGATACTATTGAAAAGAAACATGTTCAATGAGCACATCCATGTCCTCCTAAATGGAGACGCTCAATGGTTTCAGTATCTTGGAATTATGAGTAGATGCTATATCATAATATTGTGGATGTCGGTTTAATTTTTTCATCTAAGGGGAAAGTTTGAAAGTCAACAATTTCTACTCTAGTAAAGGGTCAAGATTTGTCTAAATCACGGTCGCAACATAATGTACCATCGCTTCATAATTTGAGGAGGGTGGCGAGAATATTGTTCAAGGATCGGCAGGCTATGATTCGGATGTTGAAGCAATGTAAAAAGAAGAGGTCAGTCAATTCAACCTCTAATTCTTTGTCTAGTGGTAAGGGGGTTTCTTTGTCCGATGGAAACTCTCCATCTAATACAAATGGGGATTAAAAAAATTGGATGGTTCTTCATGGTAAATATGATGCGGTGGTGAAGGATGTTTGGGAAATTGGAAAGTCTATTAGAGTTAAGCATAAGGGTGATAAAGCATGTATGTTTAATGAACTATCAAGGGTAGAGGGAAGAGGGAGACAAATGGGTAAGGGTGGAGTATCTAGACTCAAGGGGGGTAAGAGAGAACAACAAAGGGAGGTTAGGGGTCAAATTGTTGATAGCTTGTATGGGTTTGTGGTGGCGGATGAACGAGTTTCTGATGAAGCTAAATACTTATAATGTTAGAGGTTTGGGTGGTTGGGAGAAGAGAAAGGAAGTGTTGAAGTTGGTTAAGCAGCAACGTGCACCAATTTTGTGTATTCAAGAGACAAAATTGGAAAATTTTAATGATTTTACTTGTTTAGCTATGTGGGGTTCAAGTGGGTATGGTTTCTCTTATCGGTCATTAGTTGGAGCGTCAGAAGGTATTCAGACTTTATGAAATACTTCAAACATTGAGTTGTGGTTACTAGGAGTTTTGAACACGCTATATTAATTCAATGTCGCTCTGTAATGAATGACGATGAATTTATTATAGCTAATGCACCACATGATATGAATGGTATATGAGATTTATGGTTGAGGCTAGGAGGCGTGATTAATAATTACAGGGCGGCTAACTGGTGTTTTAGTGATGATTTTATGCTATTTGGTTTGCTGAAAAGCAGATAAGTAGGGTGATTTGCCACAGTCATGAGGATTATCCACAGTTTAACTAGTTCATTGATAACAATGTGTTATTTGATGTTCAACTTTATGGGATGCACTGCACTTGGTTTTGAGGGGACGACCTTTCCATGGGTCGTTTAGACATATTTTTATTCTAAAGATTTGAGTGATCAATGGCCTTATAGTATTCATAGGGCTTTAATTTGCGACTTGTCTAATCATTTTCCCATTATGCTTATGATATACGAAGAAAATTTGGGTCCACGTCCACAACGTATGCTTACGCTAGATGAACGATAATGGGATTTATTATAGCCAGTGTATATGCACCATGTGATCGGAATGGTGGACGAGATTTATGGTTGAGGGTGGGAGGCGGGATGAATAATTACATGGTGGATAACATGTGTTTAAGTGGTGATTTTAATGTTATTCGGTCTGCTGAAGAGCAGAAAAGTAGGGTGATTTTCCCAAGTCACGATGACTATCCACAATTTAATCAGTTCATTTACAACAATGTGTTATTTGATCTTACTCTATGTGGGAGGAGCTACACTTGTTTTGGAGGGGATGGCATTTCCATGAGTCGTTTATACATATTTTTATTGTCTGGAGATTGATGCGCTTAATGGCCTAATTGTTTTCAAAGGGTTTTAATTTGCAGCTTGTCTGATCATTGCCCAGTTATTCTTACGATAGATGAAGAAAATTGTGGTCCACATCCACAACATATGTTAAAATGTTGGGCGGACCTCCTTGGTTATAAATAGTTTGTTCATGATTAGTGGAATTCATTTTTAGTGGATGGCAGAGGAAGTTATGTGCTAAAAGAAAAACTGAAATTAATTAAAGGAAGCATGAAAGTCTGGCATCAAAATCATACTCAAAATTTAGAAGGTAGAATTAGTGAGGTGAAAGATCATATTTCTTCCCTTGATATTAAGGGGGAGGAGAATGATTTAGAGGTGGAAAAGTTGGAGGAGCTTCATTCCTTATCTGCTAATTTATTTTGTTTGTCAAAAATCAAAACTGGTATGCAATGACAGAAATCAAGAATGACTTGATTGATAGAGGGGGACACTAATTCTAAATTCTTTCACATAATTATGTCTTCTGGGCGGCGGTCTAATGTTGTTATATTTGTCAATGGGTTGCAAGTGCAAGGCGTGGAGGGTATCAGAGGTGCAATTTACAATCATTTTGTAACTCATTTTAAGGTAGATAATGGTGAACGCCATGTAGATGATAACTTTAATTTCAAAAATATTAATATGCTACAGGGTGGATAGTTAATAAAACCATTATGTATTGAAGAGGTGAAACAATCAGTGTGAGATTATGAGAGTTATAAGAGTACATAGCTAGATGGAATCAATTTTGGTTTTATAAAGAATTTTTGGGTGGAGTTAAAAGATGAGTTTATGCGTTTTTTATGAGAATTTCACCGGAAGGGTAAATTGTCGAAGGGGATCAACAACACTTTTATAGCTCTAATTCCTAAGGTTGAAAGACCTCAACGCCTAGCATATTTTAGACATATTTCTTTAGTTAGGTGTTTGTATAAGGTGTTAGTGAAGGTGCTAGCAAACAGATTGAGAAGTTCTATTGGAAGTGTAATATCAAATTCCTAGTCCGCTTTCATACAAGAGAGACAGATTGTTGATGGAATTTTAATAGCTAATGAGATGTTGGATGATGCCTACAAAAAGAGTTGTTATTATTTAAAGTTGATTTTGAGAAGGCTTGTGATTCAGTCGATTGGAAGTATGTCTTTTTGCTTGACGAATGTTTCGTAATCGTATTCCTACAACAAACAATTTAGTAAGGTGAGATGTTCTTCAGAATGATGAGCAATTGTGTGTGGGAGGTTGTGGTAATCTGGAGGATGTGGATCATTTGTTTTTATAGTGTGATTTTTTTTTGGAAAAAAAAATTGTTCTTCTATTTCTCATTAGCTAGGTCTTGTTACGATTAATCTAGTGCGTATTTCGGATCATTTACTTCAATTCGGATGCTTAGGAGGATTCTCAAAAAATTCCAGTTCAATAATGCAACTAATTTGGATCTAACTATTTGGGTTATATAAAAAGAAAGAAATTCAAAAAAATTCAAGCATAAGGAGGAAACATTGCAACGTTTACTAGACAAAATTAAGTTACAAACTTTTTGGTGGTCGAAAGCGAAATATGTGACACCCTGAACCCCAAGACTAATATTTAAATAATAAATGATGCAAATAATCAAACATCAAGGTGTTAATATTCGTCAAATATCTCATATTAAATCCTCATGATAAAAACTTCATCAAATATATAACAAATCACAACGGAAATAAGAATCTTCAACAATATAATCTCGGGTCACATCATAAAATCTCAAAATATAAATATATCAACAGCTTGATCATATAGATCCATCAGCGTCAAATCCAAGAATAAAAGCAATACAACCCCAAAAACCTAGATCAGAGCATCTAATCTAGACTCCTCAAAAATAAAGAAGAACGAGTAGGCATCATGTCGTCCTCAGCATACTCACAAGAAAAGTCAATCATCAACCTGCACGTCTACACCATGAGGATGTAAGCGACAAAAAGCCACTGAAGAGTAAGATATACGTTCAACATAAAGGCATTATAAACACATGTAAGTTCTGGCAAAACAACATTAGCATCTAAGCATAATTCGTTTCAAGCATAGAACATTCACATGTATTTATAATCAATTGATAGCCTGGTTACAACAAGACTTTAGCACAAGATCACAAGCTTTCATAACATATTTTCATCAACAGTTAATCACCAAATCAAATATATATCGTTCACATCACCTCAACATCATCAGATATACAATTACCAAATAGATGCACATATTCACGCCAAACATTACCACATATGACTTACCATGTTCATGTAATGCACCTAATATGACTCTACATGCATGTGGTACCGGTTTTGGATATCAGAGTTCTGTTACTGAGTGATCCATCTTCTTTTCATAGTTGGGTAATCAGAGGTATGTTACTGATTAGTCCCTTCGTCTTTTCATACTCATCTTTTCATAGGACTGACTTATGAATGCATGGACCCACATATAGACTCGACAATGCACACCAATCTTACACCTTATTGTTATATAATTCACTCCATCATATAACATATCATCACCAAATTAACACACCAATTTGCATCATCAAATCATATACGGCCACACATTAACAAGTCAATTAAATCAAGGCATCATATCATCATAATCATTCATTCATCATCATCATCATCATTTACCATTCAACAACATATCATAATCATCATAACAAAACATCTCCATTTAATCTCATTCACCTAGTTCACAATCCATACGTAATGAATTAAGGTTTCACTATCCTATTACCAACTAACTCATCACCATCTCATCACATTCTTTTCATGTTACATCATCATTCATACCTCATTAATCAATTCACAAGTTTACAAACATCTCCTAGTTCAATCCTAGTTAATTCCCAAGTCCATTACTAACCAATTCAATTCCTAAGTTATCTTTCAACATAGGCTATGTTAATTAATTCAATACATCTTAATTACACTTCTAATGATCAAGTTTAGGGGTTTGGGACCTAAACGCACGCTTAGATACCTCAAAAAAGACGAAAAATTGAAGTTCCCCGCACAGGGAGGGTGCATGGTCGTGCCACAGGGGCGCACGGTCGTGCATCCTATTGCCAAAAATTACGCACGGTCCGTTCCACAGGGGCGCACAGTCATGCATGCTTGACATGACAGGGAATTCTGATTTTTCAGTTTTTCGCGCAAACACATTTTTCAACACCATTTTTCGATCCAATCCACACCAAACTTAACCCAAAACATTAAACCAATTTTATCTAATCACTTATACATCAAACTTAGCTTAACCAACTTAATTATACTCAATTCCACCACTAATTATCATGTTTTCCTATCAATCCAAATATCGCTCAAAACTCATTTTAACACAACAACTCAACACCCAAACATAGCAACAATCACAATTTCAATTCTTCTTCCAATTCCACAACATAGCAACACTCATCCATTTCAATTAACACAACATCAACACAACAATTCAACCATAATTTTCACCATTCTCATCAAATTGCTCATAAGAGTCAAGAACACAACAATAACAACTTCAATCATGAAATAGCATAAATGAATTTAAATTCAAACACATACCCATAATCAAATTCACTTATTAAACTATTATCCATCATCAATTATCATGTTTTTCACTAATTTCATCAAAATTCACAAACGTACCACATCACCATATCCAAACATGAACTTTGACACAAAAACAACATGATTTCATCAATTTTCACATACCCAAAATAACCACAACAATTAGAGCACGAAATTAACACATAATCATCATCAATTCATGAAAATAATGAGAATTCAACACACCCACAACTACCCATTTTCTTATAAGACCTAAATGGTGAAAGTAACTTTCCCTCTTACCTCTAATCTTCACAAAAGCTAGCTCTCCAAGGTGAAATCTACTTCTTCTCTCTTGCTCTTGAGTCTCCTCTCTTCTTTCCTCTCCAAGCCTCTTCTCTCTAGCCTTTTGTGTGTTTGTAATAAAATGAGCTTGACCTAATTTCACCACAACACACACTATCCTATTTATATTATGGGTTTGGGTCACTTACTCTAATGGGTTTGGTAAATTATCATTCACCAAAATAAACACTACTCTTTTACTCCACTTAAACCTCTCATTTACTCTTACACCTCTATTTCCTTAATTCTCTTAAAACTCTCATTTCTATCAATTCTCAAAAATATCCTTCACTACCAATTTACCAAAATACCATTATCCTCTAAAAAATCACTAACTCACCAATTCACCCACATAATAAAAGCAATAATTAAATAAAATAATATTGATAAACTAATATCGAAAAATCGTGCTGTTAAAAAATATACTACCTTCGCTTTTGACTATCACTTTCGGTGGTTTAATCCTTTAATGTGTTTGGCTTCTTTTAGTGACGAGCTTGTTTTCTGGTTTTTGTTTCAGTTTTGTGTTTTCTAAGGATTTTGATGTAAATATTATTATTGTTCCATAGTCTTTTATGGCACTTCTTGTGCTAGGAGGACTTGGCAGTTTGTGTCAATATATCACATTTTAGCTTCTTAAAAAAATGATTTGTGGTCTACGTTTGTTTAACTAAATAGACTTCTAGCAAAATCTAACCTCTTCTACTTAAAAAAAATGGGTTTAGTATGACCTGAGTCTGATGTGGGTTGAAGTGTAAACCTTGTCGATCTAATTTATCCACACCCTTAATTTTGAAAGGAAAAAAGAAGAAGAGAATCAAAGGCATAGTAAAACAAAATCAAATATATTGAATGATGGATAAATAATTTTTCCATCCTTAAAAATTATCAAACTTCTTTGTCCGTAACAAAAATCTTATTTGGCTCAAGAATGATTTTAAAAAATCAAAGGTGTTTAGTAGGCTAAATTACTCTTCTGATCCTTTAGCTATTTATTTGGTTTCACTTTGGTCTTTTAACTAGTTTTCGTTCCGTCTAAATCTCTAAATTATATATATCATCGTTACTCAAGTAAGATCCCTTCCGTCAATATTTAACCTCAAATATCTAAGGCAAAAAACCTTATTAATTTTGTTAATTTTAACCATTTAATCTTTTTGTCAAAATTAAAATCCATGAACCACACACAAATAATTATTTTCACATTTCTACATCTTCTCGCCTCTCTTCTTCATCTTCATCATCAAATTCATAATCCATCTTCATATATACAAACCCAAAAAAAAAAAAACTTAAAAAACAGGAAAACCAAATAAGAAAAAAAAAACTATCTCTTTTTATTTGGTAAAAAAATTGTTAAGAGATCATTACCTAAAAAAATAAATAGTTAAGGGGTAAAAATAGTATTTTAGCTTATATATTTAGTAAAATAAAATTGAAAGAGCCACACACATTTTCACACAAAAAGCACCGGAAACCCTAATCGCTTCTGCATATCTAACCCTTCTTACTTTTCTTCTCTTTTTCACCAATCGGTGCTACTAACATGGATAGCAAGAGCAACCATCAACACGACACCGTTTCTTCTCCATCACTGTCACTTCCCACTCTTCCTTTTGATCTCATTCCAGAAATCCTCTGTAGGCTACCAGTGAAGCTCCTCGTGCAATTCCGGTGCGTTTGCAAGTCATGGAATTCTCTAATCTCTGACCCTAAATTCGCTAAGAAACACCTTCGCCTATCAACTGTGAGCCTCGTCCACACCTTAACCTACTCCTTCGACAAGTATGTTCTCAAGTCTTACCCACTCGACTCTGTTTTCGCCGATGTTACCGCTAACCCCATCGCACAGCTCGAGTTTCCTTCAAACCATGCTGTTTACTTTGTTGGCTCGTGCAATGGCATTATTTGTTTTCTTGCAAAGGAGAATTATAACTGTGATTATAACGGCTTCCTTAGCTTTCGATTGTTGAATCCTTCCATTAGAAAATTCAGGGAACCTCCCCCTCTTCAAAAGTCACAAACTCATTATCTGCAGCTGTATAGCTTCATCCATGATCATATTACTGATAATTACAAGGTGGTGGTTGTTTTACATGTACATGATAGCAGTCGTTATTTTGTTGACAAACATGAAGTGAAGGTTCATACTTTGGGCACCGATTCCTGGAAAAGCATTCAAACATTCCCTTTTGATTGTGTTGCTTTGCAATGTTTTGGACAATGTGTGAGTGGCACGATCAATTGGTTGGTTGGTAAAATGTATGATAACAAAATTCAACATTGTATCGTTTCTCTTGATTTGGGGAACGAGTCTTATAAAGAAGTTTTGATGCCTCCTAGTTATAGAGCGATAAATACTGGATATATTAATTTGAGTGTGTTGAGGGATTGTTTGTGTGTGGCTTTTGGTCATGATGTTTGGGTTATGAAGGAATATGGAAATAAAGACTCATGGACTAAATTGTTCACTATTTCTTACATGCGAGATCATGACAATATCAAAGTAGTAAATATTTTTGAGGATGACCAATTGTTGTTGAGGTCTGCAAACGGATGGACTAGGAATTTGATTTTTTACAATTCTAGAAATGGTACTTATAAGTTTACTCGGTTTGAATACACATGTGAGATCTGCGTTGAGAGCTTGATATCACCTTGTTCTTAATGCTACAATGTAGAAGTGGTTCTATGTCACTTGAGCATTAGAGTAAACCAGAACCTATATGTTAATTTCTGTTTAAAATATTTATTTTGTACTTGTTCTGATTAACGGTAACCTCAAGGATCATTGTCAATTAATGTTCATTTGAATATGTAGCATGAGAAATTGGTTATTTTCATTTATTTGTTTGTTAGAGGTTTTTGTTCTCTCATACTGCATTTCACTTTATATAGTTCAAAAGTATCCATTGTTTTAGATGGTTTGAGGTTAGATATTCTAATATAAACTTATATGGTTTTTAGTATGTTTGTTAGAATGACAACTTTGAGCTGCACAATTCCAAAATAAACAAATTTATGCTCGCATTTAAGATTTTTGGGATGTACATGATGTGTGTCCTCGTAGTAATGACTTACTGATTATAGATATTAATAAAATAACATGATGTTGTTTAGACTGAATATGTTGGTTACATCTTAAATTGTTTCACTATTTTTTGACAGAAATTTTGGATGCAAACAAGTTGGATTTGGGTTATCTTACTCATTATAATGGAATCTAATTGATATAAACCAAATTGTTAAACAAATTGGTCTATGCCTCGCCCTTCCATAAGAACATTGGAACCTAATGGATATGAAACAAATTGTTTCCTTTTTCTATTTTAACACAAATTGATAAACAAATTTAGGATATTGTGCAAATTTAGAGCTTAGTAATTATGAAACTTAGTAATTGTGCCCCTTTCCTAATGGATATGAAACATAGCTTGTTGGTTCCCTTAACTTTGTTTCTGAAACTAAGTTTTAGTAATTATGTGCTGAAATATATGTAAAAACACAATTTCAGCACATAAGTAGTACTCTAATCATTCAAGGAGTGCTTATTATGTGCCGAAATTACTAATTAATGGTAGAACCATAATGTTGAATGCAACAAGGCAAATCATTTTTGTTTTGCAGCATACTTTTCATTCATTTCCAAAGCTTTACGAGTAAATTGTATACTCATTAATGGACTAAAGAAATAATAGGAACATTGGGATAATGAATTAGGAGAATTTTAGTAGTTGAAGAACAACTCATTGTTGAGAAAAGGGGAAAATCGAATTTGAACAGAAGAGAAGAACTGGAGTGGCTTGTGAGAGGTTTGAGTCACTAAGCATAACTTGTGACTAATTTGCTTCTTTTTATTGTGACCTTGGACAAAGACTGCAAAAGACTCACTGGATGTGTTTTCCGTAGTCCATCACCCGGCCTATGTCAATTGGATTCATTGAACGTAGTAAAAGGATGGTAACTCCGGTCTTCGATTGTGGCAGGCCATTTTGATACCCGTGATGACAACAAAATATGATAAATTAAATGTTTTTTTTTTATTTAACAACCAGTTAAATGTGTCTGTTATTGTAGAATATGCTCTTTTTTTTATTGATGCCAAGTTTATCTTGGACAATTCTGATGTTGGTTGCTGAGATTATAAAATGTTGGAATTCTTTGCATATTTTATATGATGTATGATTTACCTGCATATATTATGTTTTCATATACCATTAGTTGTACTAAAACATCTTCTCAAGGAAAAAAATGGTGTACAAACGCATTACCATGCCACCTCCAACGAGAAAAAAGTAAATGTAATACTATTGCAAGTTGAAGGCACTAGAGTTCAGGACATGATGTGAATTTTCATTGTGGTCCTTTGTTGAGCAACCATCCTTCATATTTTTATGTGTGTTCTGTCTGAAAATCTTTTGAATTTCTTGGTAGCATAGAATTTTTACTCGGCTAAGTACAATGTTCTGTCCGAACATTCTAGTTGACACTCTTTGAGAAGAAGATTTTAGTCTTTTCTAGACTAGTTTTCTGAGTTGAACTCTTGCACAACATATCTAAACAAGAAGAATTAACATCCGTTTATTTCATGTTAGCTTCAACTAGATGAGATAAAGGAGGCCCGCGAGTTGTTAGTTTGATAGGTTTTCAACTACGCTCGTCAACAACTTTATCAATCGTTTGCGATAACCGTTCGAGGCACAAGACACAAAGAAGAGGAGAAATTGGATCACCTTCAAAGATATAGCTAGTCGGATGGAATTCTTCAAGGGATTTACAATTACAGAGCGCACACATTTTAGACTAAGATAAAAAAATGCCACATATAAGATATATGAAACTAGAGGGGAATCCAATATCTTCAAGAGCCTCTTTCACAAAGCACTAATTTAGACGATCATTATAAATTTTAATGGCCATCCACCTTGTTCTAACTTATAGATAGGCTAACAAATCATACCAAACATACCTATTTTATTTCACAAAATTTGAAATTTCTAAATACACACCCTACAACCATCTTTATAATACATTTAGAAATTCGTATAAAGATAGTTGTAGGGATTTAGAAATTCCAAATTTTATAAAATATAAAAGGTAAGTTCAGTATGATTTGTTAATCTACTTAAAAGTATAATTCATATGGACATATTTAACTAACTCATCTTCTTCTTCTTCTTATGAGAGCCGTGAGAGGTTTGAATCACTAGGCGTAGCTTGTGAACACTTGCTTGTTGATTTTGTGACTATGGACATGGTGAAGTTACAACAATCTCTTATGTTGAAAAGATGGACATAAACTCTAAAAGACTCACTTGATGTGTTTTCCGTAAATAGTTATCTTTCACGTCACCCGACTTGGGTCAATATAGGATTCATTGAAACCTATAAAAGGGTGGTAACTGCAGAGTCACACAGATGACTAGAATCTATAAGGTCACACGCATAGGAAAGATAGATGAGAGAAGATAGATAAATAAATAAGACTTATTTATAAATTAATAAGTGGGACTTATTTGAAATTAAATTAATAAATAGGATTTGTTAGTTAAATTATAAAACACACTATATCATAAGGTACGACACATTTTAAGTTGAATGCACTACAACGTAACCTATGGTGCACACAAGTGAGTCTATAAATCAAACACACTTGTGCAAAATTCAGATACCACTTTAACAAAAACTAGCTTCAAACCCTAATCTATCTGAAGCTCTAATCACTTGGCTAACACCAGGAACCAGATACGATTTTCTTGTGTGAATGAGAGAGGCATCGCGGGTTTGCTTTGCTTGTGATCGAAATTGTTTTTGCACTTCAAGAGGTTTTAATGTTATCAGTGATTCATGTCAAATTCGTATTGATCCAAGGAAGAGAAAAACAAAATTTTAATTTCCAATGAGTTTTTAATATCACGATTTCCCTTCAGTGGTATCAGAGCCAATAACAAAACCATGAATCAGATTGGTTTGTTTATTGTGTTTTATGTTTTAATTTGATTAAAACATGTCAAAAAAATTAAATAATAAAGAGAAATTAAAATTGGCATTATGTTTTGTATATTTGGATGTTTGATTTGTTTGACCTTCAATACCCATTCTTGTGAAGCATCAACACTTTGATCATCTATAAGAACATAAAGATCTTGATCAATTAATATATATA
>WNNG01000570.1:0-164273 GCA_018208015.1 Medicago ruthenica | reverse complement strand
GTGTGGATAAACACGAAGCGGACATGCTCATCAAAGAAATCCACGAGGGATCTTTTGGAACCCATGCTAATGGGCATGCAATGGCAAAGAAAATCCTAAGGGCGGGCTATTATTGGTTGACTATGGAAGCTGACTGTTTCCACTATGCCAAGACTTGTCACAAGTGCCAGATTTACGCCGACAAGGTGCATGTACCACCAACTCCACTGAACGTCATGACTTCACCTTGGCCATTCTCTATGTGGGGCATAGATATGATTGGAATGATCGAGCCCAAAGCGTCAAATGGACATCGCTTCATCCTCGTTGCCATCGACTACTTCACCAAATGGGTAGAAGCAGCTTCGTATGCAAACGTAACCAAACAAGTGGTAGCCCGATTTATCAAGAAGGAAATCATTTGCCGTTATGGTACTCCCCACAAAATCATCACCGATAATGGGGCAAACCTAAACAACAAGACAATGAAGGAGTTGTGCAAAGATTTCAAGATTGAGAACCATAATTCCTCCCCTTACCGACCAAAGATGAACGGTGCGGTAGAAGCAGCCAATAAGAACATAAAGAAGATCATCCAAAAGATGGTGACAACATATAAGGATTGGCATGAGATGCTTCCCTTTGCGCTACATGGCTACAGAACAGCCATTCGCACTTCAACTGGGGCAACCCCCTTCTCCTTAGTATACGGTATGGAAGCTGTTCTCCCCGTAGAGGTGGAAATTCCTTCGCTAAGGGTCTTGATGGAAACCAAGCTAGAAGAAGCTGAATGGGTCCAAACAAGGTTCGACCAACTAAATCTCATAGAGGAGAAGCGTCTGACGGCAATATGTCATGGCCAACTCTATCAAAGGAGGCTCAAGAGAGCATTCGACAAGAAGGTCCGTCCTCGAGAATTCAAAGAAGGAGACCTAGTGCTCAAGAAGATATTACCTATCCACAAAGATCCCCGAGGGAAGTGGACTCCCAGCTATGATGGGTCGTACGTGGTAAAGAAAGCTTTCTCAGGCGGAGCCCTGATCATCACCACTATGGACGGAGAAGAGTTCCCACTCTCAATAAACTCCGATGCAGTCAAGAGGTATTATGCCTAAAAGAAAAAAAAGCTCGCTAAATCGAAAACCTGAAAGGGCGGTTTAGGCAATAGAGAGCGTCCTGCTAGATTGAAAACCTGAAAAGGCGGTCTAGGCAAAAATTAAGGACATCAAAAAAGGAAATACACCCCGGTGGATTGAAAAAAAAACTCGAAAGAGCGATCCAGGCAAAAGTTAGGGGTTAACAAAAAAAGAGGCAATGACTGCAGCATCCAAGCTCCGGACAAGATTCAAGAGGAGAAGAATCGGTCTCATCAGCATCTTCCAACAAACAAAAATCTCGAAGTCATAAGGGAATAGCATGTGTTGTGCCAAAACCAACATTTTCTTTTTTGCTTTTTCTTGTCTTTCTCACTTCTCACTTTGTGTATTTTTACCCATTCAAGAGGTCAAATCTGCATTGAATAAATTTCCTTTTGTTATTTTATGTTCTCAGTAGCGCATAAAATTTTGTTTTATTCATGATGAAAATGCTTTAAAACATGGGAAATAAACAAAAGAATTTTCTTCCAAAAAAAGAAAGAGAAAAAAACAAACAAACATTGCTTTATTTTGAATCTTCGTGAATTCTGAAGAATTGCGATAATTCCCACCAAAATATTGCACCAAAGGACTTATGCTTCTTAGCAAAGGCAAGTGCGTAGTTCGTGGCACGCGGAGCGCAAAAACCCCCAAGGGTCAAGCGGAACAAAAATCCCCAGTAAACACCCTAAACATCCAAACACCAAACAAGGCTGGATATCGATCATGCTTCCAAAATGATCCTTTATCCCCATAAGCCAAACCTCATCGATACTCCCCAGGGAGTCTCAACCCCAAACAAAAGACCAATCATCATTGGCAAACCAACACAAATTTTCGGGCTTAGGCTCGAACTACACCGATTTTGATCCCATTTGGGTATGTAGGCAAAGGACCTTGTCCTTCCAAACCGACCAACCAAAAAACAAAAAAAAGAGAGAGAGCCCAATTGTCATTGGCACAACCACAACCAAGACCGACTTTGCTCGGCACCCCACCAACATCCCACACATCATAGCATAATTCATGCATGCATATTTAAAACCATTCATACACATGCATTTCATTTCATAAATCATGCATCCTCAACAAGGGTTCTCCAGTGAGTATCACATATTCACCAGCATCCATCAACATTCAACCAGGGGCACCTATTCAGGGTAAGACCACAACTCGTTAGGTATCGACCTCTAGAAGCAGTACCTAGAGTAGATCACCTCCATCTTAGGTATCGACCTCTAGAAGCAATACCTAGAGTAGATCACCTCCCCCCAGTGTATCGACCTTCAGTGTTAGCGGCTGAATAAGATCACAACTCGTTAGGAATCGACATTCGGAAGCAGTGCCTGAATAAGATCCCCTAGCTTAGGTATCGACCTCTAGAAGCAGTACCTAGAGTAGATCACCTACATCCATGTTCCCTCTCTAGAAGCAGTACCTAGAGTAAAACACCTACCTCAATGTTCCACCTCTAGAAGCAGTACCTAGAGTAAACCTCCATCTTAGGTATCCATCTCTAGAAGCAGTACCTAGATAAGATCACCTACCTCAACGTTCCACCTCTAGTGACATCCTAGAGTAAATCACCTTCCTCAGGAATCGACCTCTAGAAGCAGTGCCTAGATAAGATTACCTTCATCCCCCGGTGGATCTACCTCCAGCATTAGCGGCTGGATACGATCAACCTTTACCAACCATTGCATTTGCATTTCGCGAAGGACAAAATTCGGGTCCTTCTTTTTACTTAATTGATCTTCGCAAAGAGTTCATGAGATGCCCTCGGCACTCACGCACTCTATGCGAAGACACAATTAAGTAGGGGCAGCTGTAGTACCCTAATTTTGTCCTACGCATTTTAAAATCAAAAATCAAAAAAAAATCAAAGAGGGGAAAAAGTCAAAAGTCAACAAAAGTCAACAGAAAAGTCAACATTTTAAAAATGATGACTTCGCACTGCGAAGGTCACTTCGCACTGCGAAGTCTGCGATTTTTCTGCAGATTTTTGGTTTCTTTGATTTAATTCCAGAATCTGTTGCATATCATTTCCATATTTATTTTAAGTAGCATTCATGGCTAATTGGGCCAAGCAAAGCCAGAATTGAAGGACTTGCCATTAATGCCAAGGTTGGAAGCTTTTTCTTCCAACCTAGCATGTGACAAGCAAGTGGGCTTGCCCTTGGGCAGCTCTAGCCTCTCCCATGTGACCTGCTAACCACCACAAGGTTGCCAGCCACCTGCTTGAGGACTTTCCTCCTGCTTGCTCCTCCCAAAACCAGTCAAACCAGCTGGATTTTTCACTTGAAAAGCCATGAGTGCCTACTCTGTTTTTGCAGCAGCTTTTCACCCTCTCACACCAGCCAATTATAGCCTTTTTCATCCCTCAATCTCTGCACATCACAGTGCACGTTTTTATTGACCAACCATTGAGATTGCAAGGATTGATCCCCAAGCATTAGCCAATTGCAAATCAGCTTTGTTCTTCATCATTACCTTCTAGAATTGGTTGAATTTGTGGCTGAAATCAGGCTGGATCTTGCCCCTTGGTACAAGGCAAGGTTGCCTCTATCCATTAGCATTTAATGCAAAGGGATTCAGCTTGATCTTAGCCACAAATCAGCTGAATTTTAGGATTTTGTAATGATGACAAAGATTTGGTTTTGGCCTATAAATAGAAGGCAATGCCCAAGGATTCAAACACAGTTAACACAGCATTTCAAGAGCAGAAACTCTACTCATTTTAGCCTACAAAACTCCACAAACAACCAGAAAAAACCAATCCACACAAAGCTTTACAAAAGTTCAAAACCATCACCAATATTCAAAACCTTTGTGAAAGCCTTCAACCAAATCAAATCAAGTGCAGCTGGAGCTTTGCTAAGGAGTTCTGTAAGTTTCTAAGGCCTTATCTTGCATTTACAATTGTGTTTGCATAGCTATTTTGGTTCAAAACCATTTGATTCTAAAAAACCCCTTTTGAATTCCAAAGAAATCCCAAGGTTTTCAAAACATCAAAACTGGTTTGTCCAGCCTTTTTCACCCCAAAAACTCAAAGCTTTTCACCCACCTATAAGGTCCTGAGTGTGTTCAGAAGTTGTTTCTGAACAAAAGTTCAGAAACAGCTTCTGAACCCAAAATTTCGCATGCTTCGCAGTGCGAAGTCATGGTCGCAGTGCGACCATGACAGAACTCAGAACCTGAGTTTTTGTGTCAAAACAACCAATTTTTGAGGTTCTAGCCCCAGAGCTCAGAACCTAAGAGTTTTTAAATCCATGTTCTTCAAACCATAACAAGGTTTTTGCATATTTTTGGCAAAATCACAAGTTCGTATGACCATTTTGTGGATAACTTGCAAAACAAGTTATCTTCCCAAACTCTCAAACAAGCATGAACAAACAAGCTATGTTCATCATTTCAATCTAAACTTGAACAATAAATATTGTTCATGATGTTCAAAACTCAAAGATGAACATACACCGTTTACGTTCGCATTTTCGCAAAATGAGACGAACTTGCGCGTTTTTAGCAAATTTGCTAAACTTTCCCATTTTGGGTTTTCAAACCAAATGTTTTGACACACCTTGGGATTTCTAAAGGATTCAACCCAAAAACATGAATGAAAAAGGGATGGTGTGACGTATGTCTCTCCATCGCCCCGATTGTACGAATGCGTGACGTATGTCTCGTCGCTCGGACAATCGTCATTCCCTTTTTTTTCAATATGTACAACCCTAACCAAACCAAATCTTGGCCCCTTGTGGTCAATCCAAGCCTTTTGGTCCCCCGTTGGCCATTAGACTCAACCCCCCCGACTCGTTTGAGTCCACTCGGTCAATGATTGACTTGTATGAGTCCATTGCACCTCCTTTGGTCCCATAGCGACCAATTCAACCCTTTACTCTAACGGACGTACCTTTTAACAATTCTAATGTGATTCACGAACAAACGCTTAATAAGTCTCCAAGTGCGAGCATACAAGCTACGTTTAATCGCAAGAATTCGGTTAAAACATCGTCCAAGTTAAAATCAACCAACACACGTACGTTTTTCTACCAAAGAACTACGTATGCTTTGAATTCTCCGACTACCGGGAGATACGTAGGAGCAAGATCGACATCTTGTCAAGCACAACAATAATAAAAACTTTTTTTTCTCTCGTTTGTTTTTATCTCTTTTTCCCCCTTTTATTATATTTTTAACATAAATGAACATGCGCGCGCAATAAAAAAAAACAATTCAAGCTTTAACCAAATAGAAGGTTCCCGTTGAGTACAACGGACGTGAGGGGTGCTAATACCTTCCCCTCGCGTAACCGACTCCCGAACCCGACAATGGTTGCGATGACCTAATTCTTATCCTCATCGTCAAAAGGGTTTTATTATCGTTTCCCTTTACAAAAAAAAACTTAAGGGTTTATCAACGTTCCCTTTACACAAAAACTTTGGTGGCGGCTTCACAAAGGCCCTCCGAGCGTTCGAGGACGACCTCGGAGGATTTGCGCGTCTTTTTCCCGAGGAAAAAAACGAGGTGCGCACACAACCTTCTTCAGAATTTTGTTGAATTGTTTTCCCAGCAACACTAGGGCTTCTGATAAATCACTATCCTCCTCATCAGACTCTTGTTGATCATCAGCATGAGAATTGACAGCAAATGCTACTCCTTTCCCTTTCTTATCAGGCTGTTTGCAGAATGCAGTCTCAAAATTTAGCAAAGACCCAATCAGCTCCTCAACCTTTATGGTGGTGATGTCATGAGCTTCTTCTATGGCTGTAACCTTCATATCAAATCTTCTGGGCAGGGACCTGAGGATTTTTCTTACTATCTTTTCATCAGACATCTTTTCCCCAAGAGAATCAAAGGAATTTGCCATGTCCAGCACATTCATGTAGAAATCTTGTATGGTTTCATCCTCCTTCATCTTCAGGTTCTCAAACTTAGTAGTCAGCAACTGAAGTCTGGACATCTTAACTTTAGAAGTTCCTTCATGAGTTGTTTTTAAAATTTCCCAGGCCTCCTTTGCAACTGTACATTGCTTGATGAGTCTGAACATATTCTGGTCCACACCATTAAAAATTGCATTCAAAGCTTTTGAATTTCCCAGTGACAGATCATCTTCAGCTTTGGTCCATTCTTCTTCAAGCTTCAGAACCTCAGTTTTGTTCCCATCTTTGTCCAAAACCACATGATGATCCCAGCCTTTAATCACAGCTTTCCAAGTTCTGCTGTCAATGGATTTCAGGAATGCACACATCCTGGATTTCCAGTACTCATAATTTGTGCCATCAAGTAGTGGTGGTCTGTTGACATAGCCTCCTTCTCTATCCATGCTTGCCAGAAATTAACTCCTCTGGATCTCACCCAAAACACAGGCAGGGTGCCTGCTCTGATGCCAATTGAAATTCTGGCTAGGCAATAACAAAGAGTAAACAGGTTCTGAACCAACAGGTTCTAAACAAAGACTTAGCACAACTAAACACAGATAATCAGCAGAAATAAAAAGTGCAGGAAAGCTAAAAGAACACAAGGTTTGTTAACCCAGTTCGGAGTAAACACCTCCTACTCTGGGGGATACCAATCCAGGAAGGAAATCCACTATTGGAATTAATCCTTAAGACTCAGACACTGACTCCCAGTTCCTATCCCAAGCAATCAATCTCCACCTAGTCAGACTTCTACCCAACTCTTGAGTATTAGTAACTATAACTTCCTATTCAAGCAACAGCAACCCAGCCACTTGAACAACCCTGAAAACTACCCTGCTTTGAATAAAACTTTAATAACAAACTTTCATTCATACCTACAGGCTTAGAATGAATTTCAACTCAATAAAAACACTAAACCAACTCTAACACAGTGGTGCACAAACAACCCTAAGGTTTTAAACACAAAGACTCAATATACTGAATAAGACTCTGTTCTTCGTATCTCTTGAATAGCAGCAAAGCTCTCCTTATATAGCCTTCAGCAATCAACATAAATAAGATTCCAATCTTCTGCACATGATTTGTTTCTAAATTATGAATGATCCAATAAGCAAGCAAATAAACCAGTAATGTATCTTCATAAAGATTTTGCAGAAAAATACGAACTTCATAAAACTGAACCAAATCTTCATTAAATCTTCACCAAAACAACCAACATTCTAGAAGCAATATGCGAGGATAAATCCTTATTAAATCTTGCAAAGATTCGCACAGAAATAACTTGAAAATATGCAGCTTCTGATGAAGTCAACAAAAGTCAACGCGGGCTTCTGACTCACATTTCAGCTTCTGAAGCGCTACAGTGCGTCTGAAGGTGCTTTCAGCTTCTGAAGTTGATTTCAGCTTCTGAACAGCTTCAAATGCAAATGCTTGTAACTGAAGACTTGTTTTAAACAAGGAGATGCTTCTATTCAACACATTGGATTTGCCAAAACATGCAGCTAACACCAAAATACTCAACAATCTCCCCCTTTGGCAAATTTTTGGCTAAAACCAATGTTCACACACCCAAGTTCTTCAATATCCCATAAAATTAACTCAGCAATGAAGAACTCCACAATAAAATAACATAGCAAATAGATTAGCAGCGGATTCAAGCTATGTTCACATTAAAAACCAATCAGTTTCAGCTTCTGAACACTGATACACACAATGCAGCTTCTGAACAAATTCAGCATCACTTCAGGATAACTAAAACCACATATAATACTCCCCCTGAAGCTTCACAACTAAACAAACACATGTACAACCACTCCAGCATCTGAACTCTCCCCCTGCAACTCATAAAACTCCCCCTTACTTCTGAACTACAGTGAAAAAAAATGATAAACCAGCTTCTGCAACATCTGAAACACATCACACTCAGGAATTTAATGACCTTGTACTCCCCCTGAGACACATATTCCCCCTCAATATCTGAACTCACATCTCATGTTGCATTGGTCATGAAAACTGAACAAAACAGACAGCTTCTGAAACAATCTAGTCAGCTTCTGAAACAACTGAGTTCTAAACAAACATATCTGAATACATTCTGAACACCAACACAGGTTTTTCTCCCCCTTTTTAGCCACAAAATTATGACAAAACATATGTTTCACATAGGTGTCGCGTCGAATTTCGGGATGTCAAGCTATTGGGAAGCTTTGAATCACTAATTCTAAATTACGACTGAACTTTTAATTTTTCGGGGAAAAAGGAAAAAAGTTCTAAATTACCTTGAGAAAAGATTTTAGGTTCGAAAGTCGATTATGCGAGGGGAAGGTATTAGCACCCCTCACATCCGTTGTACTCAACGGGAACCTCTTAGTCGGCTTAGGCTTAAAATGGTTCGATGTTTTACTTACGTGTTTAAATATGTATAAAAGGAAATATATAAAAGACATAATGCGGGATAAAGAAAGAGATAAAAACAAACGAAAAGGGAAAAACAAGTTTTTTATTAATGGGCTTGACAAGATGTCGATCTTGCTCCTACGTATCTCCCGGTAGTCGGAGAATTCAAAGCGTACGTAGTTCTTTGGTAGAAAATGTTTGTATGTTGATTCGTTTTAGTTAAAAAAAAGTTTGATCGCGTCCGAGCGAAAAAGTTTTAAAATAAAGAGAAAGTAATGAAAATAAATGTCAACTGCTCGGGTTGCTGCCGAACTGGCCATTGACGACAAGAAAGTAAAAGTCAGCTGCTCGGGTTGTTGCCGAACTGGCCACTGACGACAATGCATAAAAGTAAATGATTGGATGAAAAAGTTTTACGCTCGGACGTGAGCAAAGGTTTCAAAAACGTACGAAGACGTAAAAAGTTTTAAAATGGTGAAAAATGGACGCTAGGCGATAAGCTCGCGCGAGGCGTGAATGTTTTAAAATAAAATAAACAAAGGACAAACAAACGCACTGAGGCGAAAAGTTCGCGCAAGGCGTGAAAAGATTAAATAAACGCGCAAGGCGCGAAAGGTTCGGATTGACCACGAGGGCCAAGAAAAGGGTAAAAATGGCCGCAAGGGGGCCAAGGGAAGGTTGAGCGTGCTAGACGCGTCAAGGGTGGAATGACGATTGCCCGAGCGACGAGACATACGTCACGCATTCGTGCAATCGAGGTTTGGGGAGACATACGTCAAGCCATTCCCGTTTCATTCAAGTTTGGTTTTGTTACTCGGAGAAACCTCAAAGGGAACCAAAGCTTTTTAAAAGGAAAGTTTTAAGAGAAAAGAAAACAACACGAACAAATTTGTTGTTCGATCTTATTAAAAATCATGAACGTTACTTGTTGCTTAAGTTATTGAAACTCAAGAACAAGCTTAGTTCAAGTTTGAATAGCAAACACAATCATAAAACATGCACAAATTGGAAAGTTCACAAGTTCGGCTCAATTCGAGCTTGGTTAAAAAAGAGTGAGCAAACTCGGCTTAAGTTCGCGTTTGGATTGAAAATCATGAACAACATGGTTGTTCAAGTTTGTTTTGAAATAGACGAACTTAGCTTGTTGCTCAAACTTGGTTTTTTGAAAATATTAAGAACATAACTTGTTTCACAAGTTATTCAAAATTTGTCGCACGAACTTGTGAAATTTTCAATGTTGTGCAAGATTATGAGTTGGGTTTGGACCAAAATGGTTTTAACCCTCTTTAGGTTCTGAATCAAGGGCTAGAATCCCAAAAATTTGACATTTGAATGCCTGATTCATGTTCTGAATTTCACATACTTCGCAGAGCAACCAGAACTTGGCTCTGCGAAGTCAGGTTCTGGTGTGTTCGCAGTGCGAGCAAGGCTTGGCTCTGCGAAGTATGCGAATTTTCAACTCAGAAGCTGTTTCTGAACAGAAGTTCAGAAACTGCTTCTAAGCAAGATTCAGAACCTAAAGGAGGTTAAGAACTTGACAAAATGGAAGAAAAAGGGGTGGAAAAACACAGTTTTAAAGCTTGGCCCCTTTGAGGTCCTTTTTAAGGTTCAAAAGAGGTTTTGGTTCACAAAGCAAAATTGGACAAAGCAAGATATGTAAACAGCAAATACAATAGAAAAGAAAGGTTATAGGAGACTTACAGAACTCCTAGCAATGCTTGAATAAGACTGGAAGTAGCTTACTTGCTTGATGATAGGTTATGAACAAAGTTCAAAGTGTTTGTGATGGACTGATTTTGTGTTGCAATGCAAGGGGTTTTTGGTGTGAATTTCGTGTGTGTTAGCTCTCTGAAATGGTCTGTTTTTGACTGGTTTTCAATGTGTTTCTGTGTTTTCTATGGTATGAAATCCTAGTGCCTTGCATTCCCTTTTATAGGCAAAAATGCAAATCTTTGTAATGATGAACAATGATGAACAATATCCTAAAACACTAGCTGATCATGAGCTAAACTCAGGCTAGAACACTTTGCATTTAATGCTAATGGATAGAACTTGCTTTGCCTTGTGCCAAGGGGCAAGGTCTTGACTGATCTCAGCCACAAATGCCATTGATTCTAGAAGGTAATGATGGTAAAAATTGTAAAACAGGGCAGCTGCAAAAGGGATGATTCTTGGGATCAATCCTTGCAATCTTGGAAGGTCAAACAATCAAAACGTGTACTGCCATGTACAGGGAGATTGGGGGAATCAAAATTAGCATGTGGGCTTATGTGTGGGGGAAGAAATTCAGGTCAAAACAGGGCACATCAAACAGCTTTTTTGCAACAAAAACCACTTGGGATTGACTGGTTTTGGCAGGGAAAAAGGGAAGGAAATGGATCAAGCAGCTGGCTGGCAAGTTTAGGTTGGGTGAGGGGTCAATTTTGGGGGACAAAAACTGACCAAGGATAGCCAATTTGTTTGATCACATGAGAGGTTGGAAGAAAAATCTTCTTTCCTTTTACCTTTAATGTCACACATTAAATTTTGCCTTGCTGCACCAAATCAGTCACAAAATAGCAAGAATACAAGTAATAATGCTACTAATAATAACTGTAGTTGAAAGCAAAAAAGATAAACAAATGTATAAAATTCTGCAGAAATTTTCGCAGAGGTCGCAGTGCGAAGGTGATTTCGCACTGCGAACTCCCCTTTTTTTGATTTTTTTGTATTTAAATATAAAAAGGTGAAAAATGAGTAAAATAAATAATAATAAGGATAATAGTGGAAATGCATAAATGAAAATAAATAAAATGGCAAATGACAATAATAATGATGATAAAAGATAATAATAATAATAATAAAAAATGATAATAACTTAATAATATATAAAATAAAAAACCTAATAGTAATAAAGATAATAATGATATTATTAAAGAAAAATATTAAGGAAAATGATGATGATAATAGTAATGCTTAATAATGAGAAATGATAAAATGCAAATATAATATCATGATAAGGATGAAATAATACAAAGTAATAATAAGTAATAAAAATAATAAAAGATAAAACACACAAAAATATAAGTCAAAAAATGGGGTATGACAGATGCCCCTATTTAAGTTTCTTCGTCCCGGAGGTTGAAAATGTGATTTGAAATGGACGGGCCGAAGAGACTTAAATATAGAGTACACCATTTTTTGACTAAATATTTTCATGAATTACAAATGCTATAAATGCATGTATGCAAATGCTATGAATGCTTGATGTAAATATGGATGCAAAAGATGATAAAAAGGAAAACCAAACCGGGGATAAGTGTCAGCTGGTCGGGTTACCAAACTGCCACTGACAACAAAGAATGAAAAGGTAAATGCCAGCTGTTCGGGTTGTTGCCGAACTGGCCACTGGCGACAAAAGAATGAAAAGAATGTCAACTGTTCGGATGTTGCCGAACTTGCCATTGACGACGGGAAAATAAAATGTCAACTGTTCGGATGTTGCCGAACTTGCCATTGACGACAGGAAAAGAAATGTCAACTGTTCGGATGTTGCCGAACTTGCCATTGACGACAGGAAAATAAAATGTCAACTGTTCGGATGTTGCCGAACTTGCCATTGACGACAGGAAAAAGAAATGTCAACTGTTCGGATGTTGCCGAACTTGCCATTGACGACAGAAAAATAAAGTGAAAGATGTCAGCTGTTCGGATGGTTACCGAACTTGCCACTGACGATACTGGGGATGCGGTTGACAAGCCGTTCCTTACAAAAAATGCCCCTTCAATCGGGGGGGAAAGAATGCACAAGCTGTTCATTGAAGAACTTGCCACTTGGCACAACACTGGGGAGTACGCACAAGCTGTTCATTAAAGAACTGCCACTTGGCGTAAAGACTTGACAAAAAGACACGCAAGCTGTTCGTTTGAACTGCCACTTGGCGTAAAAGGATGACATCTCGGAACCAGACAGACTGGGGATGACACTGGAAAAAAGAATTCACGAATTGCTCGCGATTGTTTGGTGGGACTCATGATGGTTAGAAGTAACCATGTATGACATGCTGTATGCATATGTATGAATGCATGAATGTATGACTGTCACTGAGGACGTTATGTGAGGGATGAATTTGTACTGGGGATACCCAACTTGTTTGTCAAGGAATTGCCCCTGGATATGAGATGCATGCTAATGAATGATTATGATATGATGCATAAATTATGCTGACCTGGGGAATGACAGACATCACGTGGGACGCTGGGGAACTATGGTTTGAATGCCGAGCAAAGTCGGGCTTGGATGATGTAAGACTCCACTGGGGGGCATGCCAATAAGATTGGGCTTCGCTTGGAATTCACTGGGGATATAAGGATCATTTTGGAAGCATGATCGATATCCAGCCTTCGATGCCAATGGTAATTGGGCTTGTAAGAATGGAACAAACATTGACTTCCTGGGGAATCGGCAGTCCACTGGGGATTGTGCTAATCCGCTGGAGAGAAGAACTGATGATTCCGTCGGGAATGCTTATGCTTTGGTCGGTCTTTGCCTGAAGGGTCCTTTCGGGCTCTTAACTCACTGGGGAATTTTCAATTAATTCACCAAGGATTCTGTTGGGGGATTCCTTGTTGCGATTGACCATGCTCGGCCTGTGAAGCATTATCTGCTTTAAGGATAGACATCGATGTTCACTCCGAGTATTCGCAAGTTTGAAAAGGAATGTATTTGTCATTGGATAACAATGAAAGACTCATGTAATTAATTTTGAAAAAGTTTTGTTTTGAAAGTACTATCATCAAGAAATAATAAAAAAAACGAATAAAAAGAATTTGACAAAAAAATGTAAAGAATGTCATGTTGGGAAATGAAATTTATTAAAGGGGTGGTAGCCTGCCAAAGGCGTGGCTCCCTTGATGATTGTTTTAGGTGGTTGATGGCGACTGGGCCTTTTGTAGGGGACCAATGAATGTTAATGATGATTGGGCCTTTCTATGGACTGCGGGGAGAGTACCGAGCATAGTCGGGTTCATGGGTGTTAATGAGAATCGGGCCCCCTTATTTTGTTTGGTCGGTTTTTTTTTGTTTTTGGTTGCCGAGCGAGGTCGGGCTTTGGTGTGTGGGTGCCGAGCGAGATCGGGCTTTGGTAGGTGGGTGCCGAGCGAGGTCGGGCTTTGATGATTGGATGCCGAGCGAGGTCGGGCTTTGCGAATTGCTTTTGGGAGTGTCAATGTCAAGTAGGCTTTTTGGTGGGAGATTGTGAGGAGTGCCAATGACGATTGAGCTTACTGTGAAATTGTAATTGTGATTGCCAATAACAATTGGGCTTTGGGTTTTTTTGTAGGATATTGTGTTTGGGATGCCGAGCGAGGTCGGGCTTTGATTCGTTGGTGTGATTCATGTGAAGTTTGCTCATGCTGTTGTAATGCCCCCATTGTTCCGAGATTGTACTGAAAAATTCGAAATAAATACCACACAAAAGGTTATATTGTATATTTTAAGTTAATAACATGTATATTAATGAACCAACCTATCACTCATTTAAGTAGACGAACAAATTGAATATTATGTAAAAGGTATTGAACACTCATCCGGTAAGTTTGTTAACATTCCGATCGAGTTATGTGTCCATCTAATCATCGTTTCTAAAAGTACAAAAGCATTGATCACAAGGTCTTTAAGGGTTGTAATTTGGCTGGGTTACAAAAGAAATGTTATATGTGGGGAACTTGAATTCAAAAGGCTAAGCAAGAAGGAACATTCTTTCTAGATTATACACCTCCCTTCTTATTAGATCACAAACTTTGATGTGTTCACAAATATTTATCTTTGATCCTGACAACCTTTTGATGTACTGATTTTTCTTTTTCTTTCTCCTTTGAGATTTCTTGATTTATTTTTCTTTTCTCTTTTTTTCTTCTCGATTGTCAAGATCCTTTATGAAACTTATTATTTCTGGGCTTTCACAACCCCCCCCCCCCCCCCCCCCTTTTTTTTTTCTCTACTGAATCAAAAGCAAAGCACTTAATTGAATGTTCCTTCCTCCTTTAGCAAGGGACGATAATCAAAATGGTTGAGGGTTCAAAAATTGAAAAAAAATATCAGAATTTAGTGACGATTTAACCATAAATTGAAAAAAGATTTTCTCTTTTTCTTTTTTTTACAAACTCCGGCAATCTCTTTAAGCGATTGAGCTTTATGAGAGTTGGCAGTTTGCAGTCAATAATTCTGCTTCACTTGGCTCAAAGGGTTGACAGATGCTCACTGCTCACAGGGTGGGCTATTTGTGGTCAAGTGTTTTCACTCATTTTCAAAAAAATGCCTCGATCATGCCAATGCTTTTATACAGTTTAAAACAACGTTTAGATTTAACATAAAAAGATCGAGTTAATCAAAATGCCGGTCTCCTGCATATGTAAAAATAATTTTGAGGTTTCCTCACATATGGGCTGGTTCTAAATGGTTCACTGAATAAACATGCTAACAACGCAAATTGTATAATATAGCTTTTACGTTAAGTATATATCTTCATTTTGAGTTTAATCATATAAGAACAGGAAGCATGCATTTAGCTTTGCGCAAATTGATCAAAAATATCAATACCAATTATCCGTGGCTAAATTAATTAACTTTGGCTTAATCCGTGGTTAAGAGAAAATGTCAACTTCAAATCACCAACAATTCATAGCAAACAATGACATTTAACGCATACTAAAACTGAACATGCATAAATAACAATAATCAAAAGGCCAGGTAATAAGAGAAAAAGTACGTAGTACAAATATGGATACAAAGTGTTTAAACATAGCAAGAGTGTATGAGAAAAATAACATAAACATAAAACATGAGAAAACATCAAAAAAAGGGGATCACTCAAGGAGTGAGAGCCTCATCATCCTCCGTCTCCTCGTCCTCCTCGTCCTCATCCTCATCCTCATCCTCATCCTCATGGTCTCCTGCTGCTGTGCCACTGCCTCCGGCCTCTGAATGCTCTGGCCTATCCCCGGGCCAACGACCGTGAGCTGCGAACATCTCGGGCGTCGGTATCTGGTCATCGGGATCTGTCGGCCTCCCTAGCTGCCTCTGAAGGCGATACATGGAATCATGCATCATGGTCATGTACCGATGAGAGGAAGCATTCTGCTCCAAAATGAAAGTGCAAGTGCGACAATCCCCTGATGCTGGTGGAGGCCTAGGCCGTGGCTGCTGTACCCTCGCTGCTCTCCTCCCCGTGCAGTGTCGGGAAATATACTCGTCCGTGATTGGGTTCTTAGTGGTTTCGGACACGTGGGGAGGGATAGCTACTCGGGCTTCCCGGCAGAGTCCCATGATAAGACCCGGGAAAGCAAGCGGGCACATCTTCTTGGCCGGTGGCTTGATGCCACTCTCGACCACTATCTTAATCTCCTGGCAAATGGCCCTGGCCACATCTACTTGTTTACCGGTGAGGATATAGTAGATAAGGGGGGTGACATCCATGGTGGTGGAGGAGGTATGACTTTTGGGTTTTATGTTGTGGATTATGAGGTGAAAAATGACTTGGGCGTAGGTGGTAAGGTTGCCTTTGAGGGCTCTAGTGGGTTGCCCTGCTGCGTTAAGCTCATATCCTTTTCCGGATTGGAAAATGGTTTGAGCATAAAGATCGTGGTTCCAATTACCACGATTTTGGTGCTTATGGAAAGCACACAGCTCGTCATTTTCCAATTGAAAGGGGTTGTGGAGGTATGCATTGATGGCGTCGCGATCGAATCTAATGACCCGACCGCGCACCATAGTCCGATATGTGAATTCCCCCTCCGGATCCACGGGGATGGCATTTGCGTAAAACTCCCGGATTATGTCATAGTTAAGGTTAAGGGGAGGGTTCACCAAGACTCCCCACCGGCGATGGTTTATCAATCGGGCCAACTCTCGCCAAGTGCCCTGCTCACTTATGGTGAATTGTCTTTCCGGCCAGAAGGTTCTGCCCAGAAGCTCTTCGTACCTTTCCTGGTTCCGAAGACTTAGGAAGCGAGAGGCATCGAATCCCCCTTGGGGTCTGGATCTGGATGCCTCACCCCTCGAGCGTTTTCCCATTGGTTTTGGGGCCATCTGCAAGAAAAAAGCAAAGTCAGTGGATAGCATGCATGATTGAAAGGGATACGAGGTGAAACAAATGGAATTGGAAGGCATAAATGAGAAAAACATGTGTTCTGTTTCTGCTACAGTCGCACTGCGAACACACGGTCGCAGTGCGAAGCCATGCGAAAATTCTGGGCTGCCCAGAAGGATGGGTCGCAGTGCGAAGTTCATCTTTGCTCTGCGACCCTGACAGAACAAATCCATAAAATCCCTGGATAACTACCCTATACTCTTAAACTAAACTCTAAACAAAGCATGTTAGATGAATGATTAAGGATAAATACATGGGTAATGGTTACAACTAACATGGCAACTTGTTTTGATCTAATTTCTATAAAATGGGTAGAGTGGATTTCGTATAAGATTACTCACAGATGGGAAAGGAAATGAGCCTACTTTAACTACCCATGACATACATTTACTAGATTATAACTTATTCCTAGCATGGCAAGAAGAAACAAGAACTAATCACAATCCTTAAACCCTAAAAAGGGAAGCTTAAAAGTTCAGCAAAACCTAAGACCCAAAACACGAATCAGAAGTAAAGCAGGATAGAGAAGAGGAACCGTACCTTACTGCTTGCAGAGAAGAGTGATTTTTACTTGGATTAGGAAAGAAAAAGAAAAAATGGAGAAATGGGTATGATTTTCGTTTTTGAAGAGTTGTTTTGTGGAAATGAAAAGCTGCCCCTTTTTTTTTAGTTATACAAGTTTAATAATAAAATAACGGTTAGATAAAAGATAGTGGAAATAAGTGGTTGGAGGGAGTTAATGCTGGTTAGTGAATTTTGAAATCTGGGCTGACAAAAAAATCGCATGCTTCGCACTGCGAAGTGAGTTTGCTCTGCGAACCTCAAAATCAACTTCGCAGTGCGAAGATACCTTTGCTCTGCGAAGTGCTCGAATTTTGAAAAAAGAAACTCCCTCTCAACACAATGGTCATTTTTATTTCAACTATAATTATGCATATAAAATAACAAGCAAATAAATGTTGATTGCCCCTGATAGAAAAACAAAACACAAAGTAACAAGCATGAGTGAATGTAAATGGATGGTATGTAAGGGTGTGATATGTAGGTTCAAAATTTCCCCCATCCTCACGTGTAGGCTCTAATAGGTAAGATTCCTAAGAAGAGGTCCTTAGAGTCATCAATCTCATATGGAATTAGGGTTGTCTATGGACATACGTCAACATGACTTCAATTAATTCCATATGAAAATCTCGTCTAAGCGGGGTTGGGCATCCTACCTCACGGACATACGTCAACGCGGGCTTCCGCACACAACCTCCTTCTAACTTAGTTTTTTCTCGAGCTCGGGTAGAGAGCCTCACACGTCCGGCATTAACCCGAACAATGTGGAGTAACATCGCTCAAGTAACCCCCACAATTGAGATATAATGAATATGAAGCATAAATGATATATATATATATGCAGAGTATAGGAATAAACAAGACAAAAAATGACAAGAAAACATAAACACGTAAGTAAAATGAACCAAATTAGCCTAAAAGCCGACTGAGATAGGCTTGACTCGTTTATGCAAAAACAAAGTGTTTTATGCATGGTCCCCAGTGAAGTCGCCATTTCTGTCGCGTCGAATTTCGGGATGTCAAGCTATTGGGAAGCTTTGAATCACTAATTCTAAATTACGACTGAACTTTTAATTTTTCGGGGAAAAAGGAAAAAAGTTCTAAATTACCTTGAGAAAAGATTTTAGGTTCGAAAGTCGATTATGCGAGGGGAAGGTATTAGCACCCCTCACATCCGTTGTACTCAACGGGAACCTCTTAGTCGGCTTAGGCTTAAAATGGTTCGATGTTTTACTTACGTGTTTAAATATGTATAAAAGGAAATATATAAAAGACATAATGCGGGATAAAGAAAGAGATAAAAACAAACGAAAAGGGAAAAACAAGTTTTTTATTAATGGGCTTGACAAGATGTCGATCTTGCTCCTACGTATCTCCCGGTAGTCGGAGAATTCAAAGCGTACGTAGTTCTTTGGTAGAAAACGTTTGTATGTTGATTCGTTTTAGTTAAAAAAAAGTTTGATCGCGTCCGAGCGAAAAAGTTTTAAAATAAAGAGAAAGTAATGAAAATAAATGTCAACTGCTCGGGTTGCTGCCGAACTGGCCATTGACGACAAGAAAGTAAAAGTCAGCTGCTCGGGTTGTTGCCGAACTGGCCACTGACGACAATGCATAAAAGTAAATGATTGGATGAAAAAGTTTTACGTTCGGACGTGAGCAAAGGTTTCAAAAACGTACGAAGACGTACAAAGTTTTAAAATGGTGAAAAATGGACGCTAGGCGATAAGCTCGCGCGAGGCGTGAATGTTTTAAAATAAAATAAACAAAGGACAAACAAACGCACTGAGGCGAAAAGTTCGCGCAAGGCGTGAAAAGATTAAATAAACGCGCAAGGCGCGAAAGGTTCGGATTGACCACGAGGGCCAAGAAAAGGGTAAAAATGGCCGCAAGGGGGCCAAGGGAAGGTTGAGCGTGCTAGACGCGTCAAGGGTGGAATGACGATTGCCCGAGCGACGAGACATACGTCACGCATTCGTGCAATCGAGGTTTGGGGAGACATACGTCAAGCCATTCCCGTTTCATTCAAGTTTGGTTTTGTTACTCGGAGAAACCTCAAAGGGAACCAAAGCTTTTTAAAAGGAAAGTTTTAAGAGAAAAGAAAACAACACGAACAAATTTGTTGTTCGATCTTATTAAAAATCATGAACGTTACTTGTTGCTTAAGTTATTGAAACTCAAGAACAAGCTTAGTTCAAGTTTGAATAGCAAACACAATCATAAAAAATGCACAAATTGGAAAGTTCACAAGTTCGGCTCAATTCGAGCTTGGTTAAAAAAGAGTGAGCAAACTCGGCTTAAGTTCGCGTTTGGATTGAAAATCATGAACAACATGGTTGTTCAAGTTTGTTTTGAAATAGACGAACTTAGCTTGTTGCTCAAACTTGGTTTTTTGAAAATATTAAGAACATAACTTGTTTCACAAGTTATTCAAAATTTGTCGCACGAACTTGTGAAATTTTCAATGTTGTGCAAGATTATGAGTTGGGTTTGGACCAAAATGGTTTTAACCCTCTTTAGGTTCTGAATCAAGGGCTAGAATCCCAAAAATTTGACATTTGAATGCCTGATTCATGTTCTGAATTTCACATACTTCGCAGAGCAACCAGAACTTGGCTCTGCGAAGTCAGGTTCTGGTGTGTTCGCAGTGCGAGCAAGGCTTGGCTCTGCGAAGTATGCGAATTTTCAACTCAGAAGCTGTTTCTGAACAGAAGTTCAGAAGCTGCTTCTAAGCAAGATTCAGAACCTAAAGGAGGTTAAGAAACTTGACAAAATGGAAGAAAAGGGGGTGGAAAAACACAGTTTTAAAGCTTGGCCCCTTTGAGGTCCTTTTTAAGGTTCAAAAGAGGTTTTGGTTCACAAAGCAAAATTGGACAAAGCAAGATATGTAAACAGCAAATACAATAGAAAAGAAAGGTTATAGGAGACTTACAGAACTCCTAGCAATGCTTGAATAAGACTGGAAGTAGCTTACTTGCTTGATGATAGGTTATGAACAAAGTTCAAAGTGTTTGTGATGGACTGATTTTGTGTTGCAATGCAAGGGGTTTTTGGTGTGAATTTCGTGTGTGTTAGCTCTCTGAAATGGTCTGTTTTTGACTGGTTTTCAATGTGTTTCTGTGTTTTCTATGGTATGAAATCCTAGTGCCTTGCATTCCCTTTTATAGGCAAAAATGCAAATCTTTGTAATGATGAACAATGATGAACAATATCCTAAAACACTAGCTGATCATGAGCTAAACTCAGGCTAGAACACTTTGCATTTAATGCTAATGGATAGAACTTGCTTTGCCTTGTGCCAAGGGGCAAGGTCTTGACTGATCTCAGCCACAAATGCCATTGATTCTAGAAGGTAATGATGGTAAAATTGTAAAACAGGGCAGCTGCAAAAGGGATGATTCTTGGGATCAATCCTTGCAATCTTGGAAGGTCAAACAATCAAAACGTGTACTGCCATGTACAGGGAGATTGGGGGAATCAAAATTAGCATGTGGGCTTATGTGTGGGGGAAGAAATTCAGGTCAAAACAGGGCACATCAAACAGCTTTTTTGCAACAAAAACCACTTGGGATTGACTGGTTTTGGCAGGGAAAAAGGGAAGGAAATGGATCAAGCAGCTGGCTGGCAAGTTTAGGTTGGGTGAGGGGTCAATTTTGGGGGACAAAAACTGACCAAGGATAGCCAATTTGTTTGATCACATGAGAGGTTGGAAGAAAAATCTTCTTTCCTTTTACCTTTAATGTCACACATTAAATTTTGCCTTGCTGCACCAAATCAGTCACAAAATAGCAAGAATACAAGTAATAATGCTACTAATAATAACTGTAGTTGAAAGCAAAAAAGATAAACAAATGTATAAAATTCTGCAGAAATTTTCGCAGAGGTCGCAGTGCGAAGGTGATTTCGCACTGCGAACTCCCCTTTTTTTGATTTTTTTGTATTTAAATATAAAAAGGTGAAAAATGAGTAAAATAAATAATAATAAGGATAATAGTGGAAATGCATAAATGAAAATAAATAAAATGGCAAATGACAATAATAATGATGATAAAAGATAATAATAATAATAATAAAAAATGATAATAACTTAATAATATATAAAATAAAAAACCTAATAGTAATAAAGATAATAATGATATTATTAAAGAAAAATATTAAGGAAAATGATGATGATAATAGTAATGCTTAATAATGAGAAATGATAAAATGCAAATATAATATCATGATAAGGATGAAATAATACAAAGTAATAATAAGTAATAAAAATAATAAAAGATAAAACACACAAAAATATAAGTCAAAAAATGGGGTATGACAATAGGGATTGAAAACTGCAGAAATATCTTCAAAATCTGTTCCAGATTTAACTTTAGACTTAGGATCAGACACATCATAACACTTAGCATTAACATAGCTGGCAGGTACTCTATCTTCCTCACATCCAGTTTGCTTTAATTGCTATAATTCTTCATGTAAACAAACACCTAACTTGCTCCTCAGATTTTCAAACTGTCTGAAAACTAGCATCTGTGTAACCAATTACAGAGAGCTCTTCTTGACCTCCGTAGATCAAGAAGGTATCCTTAGTTCTTCTCAAGTACTTAAGGATGTTCTTAACAGCAACCCAATGACTGTTACCTAGATTAGACTGGTATCTGCTCGTAGCACTTAAAGCATACGAGACATCTGGTCGAGTACATAACATAGCATACATGATAGATCCAATTGCGGATGCATATGGAACATTGATCATTCGATCCCTTTCTTCATCAGTTGAAGGGGATTGTGCCTTTGACAAACTTATACCTGATGACATAGGTATGAGTCCTTTCTTAGACTCATACATATTGAAACGTCTCAAGACTTTGTCAATGTATGTACCCTGACTTAAGCCAAGCAATCTTTGTGATCTATCTCTATAGATCCTGATTCCTAATATGTAGGAAGCTTCACCTAAGTCTTTCATAGAAAAGCATTTCCCTAACCAAGATTTAATTTCTTGTAGTGTAGCGATGTCATTTCCGATAAGCAATATGTCATCCACATATAATACCAGAAATGAGACTATGCTCCCACTAACCTTCTTGTAAACACAAGGTTCATCTTCATTTTTAATGAATCCATACTGTTGTACAGTTTCATCAAATCGAAGATTCCAACTTCTGGAAGCTTGCTTCAATCCATAGATTGATCGCTGCAATTTGCATACCTTTTGGATGTTATTAGGAATGCCAAATCCTTCATGTTGTGTCATGTACACATCCTCAAGGAGATTTCCATAAAGGAAAGCAGTCTTAACATCCATCTGCCAGATTTCATAATCATGGTATGCAGCGATAGCAAGTAAGATCCGAAGGGATTTAATCATTGCGACTGGTGAAAAGGTTTCATCATAGTCTACACCATGAATTTGTTTGAAGCCTTTAGCAACCAATCGTGCTTTGTAGGTGCTTACCTTTCCGTCCATGTCAGTTTTCTTTTTGAAAACCCACTTGCATCCTATAGGATTAATTCCTTTAGGTGCTTCAACCAAGTTCCAAACTTGATTTGTGTACATGGAATCCATTTCAGATTTCATGGCTTCAAGCCACTTCTCAGATTCAGGCCCAGTAATGGCCTCTTGATAAGTCATAGGCTCATCTTGATCCATAAGCAATACGTCACATTCTTCTGATATGAGATACCCATATCTCTCAGGTTATTGACGTATCCTATTTGACCTACGTGGTTCTTGTGTTATTGGAGTAGGATTTTCTGTCACAACAGTTTGTGTATCCTGCTCTTGTTCCTCCATTGGTGTACTACTTTGTGGGTCTTGAACTTCTTCAAGATCTACCTTTTTCCCACTGATTTCTTTGGAAACAAATTCCTTTTCAAGGAATACTCCATTTCTAGCGACAAACACTTTGCCCTCAGATGGTTTGTAAAAGTAGTATCCTCTAGTTTCTTTAGGATATCCCACAAAGAAACATTTGTCAGATCTTTGTTCAAGTTTAGTGGACATTAGTCGTTTCACATAAACTTCACAACCCCAAACTTTAAATGTTTAACATTGGGTTTTCGACCACTCCATATCTCATATGGTGTCTTTTCTATCGCTTTGGATGGAACTTGGTTAAGTGTATAAGCTGCAGTTAATAAGGCGTGTCCCCAAAAGGAGTTTGGAAGATCAGCATGACTTATCATAGATCGGACCATGTCTAACAAGGTTCGATTTCTCCTTTCGGAAACACCATTCCATTGTGGTGTTCCAGGAGGTGTGAGCTGGGATAAGATCACACACTCTTTTAGATGATCGTCAAACTCTTGGCTCAAATATTCGCCACCTCGATCAGATCGAAGCATTTTGATTTTCTTGCCAAGTTGGTTTTCTACTTCATTTTGAAATTCCTTGAAGAAAGTAAATGATTCAGATTTGTGTTTCATTAGATACACATATCCGTATCTAGCAGGTGTGTTTAGTGGTCCACATACATCAGTTTGTATGAGTCCCAAAAGATCACTAGACCTTTCACCTGTTCCGGTGAATGGGGTCTTTGTCATCTTTCCCAATAAACAAGATCGACATGTCTCATATGATTCTAAATCAAAAGAGTCCAAAATTCCATCTTTATGGAGTTTGGAAATGCGATTTTCGTTTATATGGCCTAAAAGACAATGCCAAAGATAAGTTGGATTCAACTCATTAGGTCTCATCCTTTTCGTATTTATGTTATAGATTGGCATATCAAGATCAAGAATATAAAGTCCATTACTCATAATGGCATTAGCATAGTGAATATTATCCAAATAAATAGAGCAACATTTGTCTTTTATTGTAAAGGAAAAACCAGACTTGTCCAAACAAGAAACGGAAATAATATTCCTGCTAATTGCAGGTACAAAATAACAGTTCTCTAACTGTATTAAAAGACCACTAGGTAAAGTCAATTCATAAGTTCCAACAGCTAAAGCAGCAACCTTTGCGCCATTGCCAACTCGTAGATCGACCTCCCCTTTTGCCAATGTTCTACTCGTTCTCAACCCCTGCACATCAGTACAAATATGAGAACCACATCCAGTATCTAATACCCATGATGTAGAAGTAGACATATTAATTTCTATAACAAAAATACCTGAAGAAGTGGAAGCAACTGTTCCATTCCTTTTGTCTTCCAGATATTTTGGGCAGTTCCGCTTCCAGTGCCCGGTTTTACCGCAGTAGAAGCACTTGCCCTCCTTAGCCACACCTCCAGTAGGCTTCAAAGCTTTGGTTGATGGCTTAGCAACTGCTTTGCCTTTGCCATTTCCCTTAGACTTTTTAGGCTTCTTATTATGCTTTTTGACCTTTCCATTGTTAACCATCAAGATGGTCTTTCCCTTTCCCTTCATGTTCTTTTCAGCAGTTCTTAACATTGCTGCAAGCTGTGGAAGAGTTTTGTCCATGTCATTCATGAGGAAATTCATGACAAAGTGGCTAAAGCTTTCTGGCAACGATTGCAAGATAAGATCAATAGCAAGTTCCTGCTCAAGGGGTAAACCCAATCGCGCGAGGTTCTCAACGTACCCAATCATCTTGAGTACATGAGGTCCTACAGGACTTCCTTCTGACAGCTTAGTTCCAAAAAGGGCCTTGGAGACATCATACCTTTCATGCCTAGCTTGCTCTTCATAAAGAGTCTTAAGGTGTTCGATCATATCGAACGCAGCCATGTTCTCGTGTTGCTTCTGAAGCTCAGAGGTCATAGTTGCAAGCATGATGCAAGCGACTTCCACGGCATCATTGACATGCTTACTATAAGCATCTCTCTCAGCCCTGGGAGCATTTGCAGCTGGTGCCTCTTCAGGAACAGGTTCATCAAGCACATACAACTTTTTCTCATGTGTGAGGACAATCCTCAAGTTTCGGTGCCAGTCTAAAAAATTTGTTTCATTCAGTTTATCCTTATCAAGGATTGATCGCAAAATGTTGTTTGAAGTGTTAGTTGCCATCTACAATTTAAAATATACAAAATAAGTATCATGAAAATAACATATTTAATTTGGCCTTTAATTAAATATGCTCCCACTATTTTATTCAAATCAAATGACCTTCAAACATTTAATTCGGAAAATCCCGTTGGAAGATTTTCTAGCGGGTTGAAATCCTTATTTCACCTTGTTTTGAGTCAGCTAGGGCTGATCACCCAAAACTCAGCTATTTAGGTAGGAACATTTCCAATTGTATCTCATACAACTTTCAAATCAATTGGGCGAGTAACTCTTACTCTGATCTATCATATAGATATTTCCCAATTCTTACTTCTAAATTTATTCTAATCATATTAAAATTAATTTAGTTAAGTTAAACCCAATAGAATAACAATCGGGTAAATGATATTACCGCACCGCGACTTACAAACATAGAACATGTGCTTCGCTAAGGCAGAACCCACACATTCGATATTAGTCTTGAAGGGTGTTATTCTTTTGGAAAGCATTAAACTTAATATATCACTTTGAAGGATTTTATTTAGTTTGATCTCACCTCACCACGGCTTATATACCATATATATTCGCACTCCAATCATTCAAGCATGCATAACAATTATACAAAATAAAAGTGACATGATTATGGCCTCCTAACGCTATGATTCTCCCAAGCCAATGAAAGAATCTAAACTAATCCTAGAAACGACCTTGCTTCTCCAAGCTAGACTTCTAGGGCTAATCCAATGTCAATGGTCCTATTACCTCCTTGTATTCTAATTACATTACATATAAAGAAACTCGTTTTACATACGAGGGATTGGATGAGAAGAGAATGTACATATAGAATTCAAGAGAGAGGCACGACACGCAGGCCGTATTTCAAAAATCCAAAATAAAAGAAATAATAAGACTAAGGCCATAATCATTCACACAACAACAATAAAACACCTTTTATTATTATTAACACCTCATAATTAAATAAATTAAATTAAAACTCGGCGATTGATCACACTACGCAGATTAGTCGGGGGTTCCGCTGCCCGGTCAGCGGACTTCAGCGGACAGGGGTCAAGGGGGCAGCGCCCCTTGCGGGGCTTCCGGGGCAGCGCCCCAGAAGCTAATTCAATATGAACGATTCACTTTGAATTCTGGTGCTGTAAAAATCGTGTCACGATTCTGGCATCGTGTCACGATTTTATAGGCAGAAGCAAAAGATTTGCTAGGCACAAAATCGTGTCACGATTCTGGCATCGTGTCACGATTTTATAGGCAGAAGCAAACGATTTGCTGGACACAAAATCGTGTCACGATTCTACTAATCGTGTCATGATTCTGAACCAGGTTTCAGCCTTTTCGTAACCCTAATCATGACGGCACAACACTTGCGGCGTTATGAATCCCGTTGTAATAGTATGATCACACCAATCAAAGTACTCTGATTGTTTATCCAATATGGAGATCGAACTTAGAATGCTTCACCTGATACGGTTCCAAAGCTCCAGTTTACAATCATCCAATATGAACAAATATCATCTGACTTGATTTAGTGAACGATCATCACGAGTATATCATATATACTTTTGTTACACAGAATTTATCAATCATATTTCTGTCGATATGGATACTCGAAAATATTGATGCTTCACCAGAAAACGGTTCCGAAGCTTCAAACAATTCGAAAAGCCATGCACAGAAAAGTGATACGATTCAATTATGTGCGTATGTGATCGAGCAACACATCTCCGTCGATAAAAAACAATTTTTCTCACTACTCTAATTCCTTCTTTTCTCTTAAAAAAAAATATAAGCAAGTTGTAGCCAAAATAAATAAATAAAATCAAGAGGTTCTCGTAGAGTACTACAAACGTTTAGGGTGCTAACACCTTCCCTAAACGTAACTAACCCCCGAACCCTAATCATTAAAAATGTGGTAATTTAGAACTTTTTTCCACTTTTCTTTTGAAAAATTAAAAGTTCAGTCGTGAAATAAAATTAGTGAGTCAACACTAATCAATAGCTTGATCTCCGAAAATCACCGCTGTAACACCCATACTAAATTGTCTAGAATATTTAGCATGTGTATTAGTCTGATATTGGATACATTAAAATTTTCAATAATAATAATACAATACAACTGAATGAATACGAACATGCTCGTATATACAACCAATCAAGTACCATAAAATACACTTTTATATATATATATATATATATATATATATATAATCTGACAACCTCCTGAGCTGGAACAAGACGAGCATCTGTACTCCATTCAGCGTCTCCCTTGCGGAACTTCATCACGAACCTCATGCTTACCTGAGAACCTGCACCAGAAGGATTGGGATGAGACTTAATGTCTCAGTGAGCTCCAGCCCAACCTACTGTTGGCAACCACGGGGAACCTAGGGTCGCCGTGCCTACTTTCGGCAATCTCGGGGAAACCTACGATCGCTGTCATTTTCTACATATTTCGCGATCAAGGGAAATCTAGGATCGCTATATGTCATTATCTTATGTTGAACTTAGGTTTAATCCCATACTTAGTGATCTGGGGACATCCTACGATCACTTTCTGTTCACTGGTGACTACTTTGTCTTATCTCTTAATATATAATATATATACATATTCATATTTCTTATAACATTAAGTTAGAAGTTAGCGTTGAACAAACAATACATTATCTTGGTTCATTTTACGGAGTGCATCCGGGTGGAGTAACCCCGAAGTACATCTCCCATCATACCGGTGAAATTCCTATCATATCAAGCTAACACCGGACTCCTCTTATCGTTGTGTGGACAACTCTCTCGATGAAGTCTCATCCGGCGTATCCCGGAGTCTGCTGAACACAATTAAATTGCATGTAGACAACCCTCTCGGAGAAGTCCCATCCGGCGTATCCCGGAGTCTGCTGAACATGCTTAATCTTTAACATGTGGACAACCCTCTCGGAGAAGTCCCATCCGGCGTATCCCGGAGCCTGCTGAACATGTTTAATCTTTAACATACGTGTGGATAGCCCTTTCGGAGAAATCCCATCCGGCATAATCCGAAGTCTGATGAACACGTAAACATAATCTTATAATATAATATAATTCTTAACTTACATGTGTATATCTAATACATCATCTGAACCTATGCATATCTGATGCATTCATCACGTAATTAATCATGTGATACTTAACCTATAATATGAGGTTCTAAGCTTATCGTTCTCATAAGCCACTTAATTATTATTGGGTATCTGAACCCCCTAAAGCCTATCTGAGGCCTTGAATATTGAAATATTCCTTGTACATTGTACACTTAATTGAGTACATCCTCTTGCTATCCTATCAAAGGATCTAGACATATCGTTATCATATGTCATACTTATGGGCTTACTATCCCACTTGTAATAATTTCATGTTCCTCTTACCTTTACCCTTTGTACCTCTAATGCTTTGCCGAATCCTTGTTCACCTATTCCTTATATGTTAAATACCTTTCAGATATGTCCAAAATGATGTTTTCCTTAGAAATTAGGGTTTTCCTTGAAAATGGTTACCAAATGCCTCGCCCGACGTGCACGCAGCTCACTGAACGAATCACAACAGCCCTGGAGGGACTGCCTTAACTCGCTCAGCGAGCTAAATCTCGCCATGGCAAGTTGGTACAGAACCCTCGAGCCCTGTTCTTGCCACGAGCTCGCCACGAGCTCGCCGGGCGAAATTGACAGCACAGAAAATGTTCAAAACATGATTTTTCACCAATTTCACATATCCACTCATACCCAAGCATCATAACAGCATTAGGAATGATTTACAACTATGAATTAATGACTTGAATCATAGTTAAACAAGGATTTGGCAAACAATTGGGAATTAGGGCACAATTTAATAAACTTTCTAAAATGAGGGATTTCTCCCAAACTTACCCAAAGTGGGTTTAAAACTAAAGGAGCTCACCTGAATTCATTGCTTTTGATCTTGCCAAGCTTCACTCAAACCCTAGCTTCAAACTTTTCCCTCCTTCCTTGCTTCTTTTAGTTTCCAAAATGGCCCATAAGTCACAAAGTTATGCTTGCAAGTGGCTAGATCAAGAAGGGAGGATGATTAGATGAATATTGGAGGGGAGGAGGAGGGTGGCGCAAGAGAGGGAGAAGAGAGAAGGGAGAGGATTGGTTTAGAGAGAAGGAAGAATGAAGAAATGAGGGAAAATTTGGGGTTTAGCCCCTTTTATAAAAATCTTGGCGCGGCAATTACCAAATTGCCCTTCCTCAAAATATCTTCGATACGTCATCTCGACACTGATAAATATTCGAGTCTTGAGCGGGATGTTACAACCGCGACAGAAATGGCGACTTCACTGGGTAATTCCCTAAGAGGGTTGAGCCTAACTTGGATTTATTTAATTATTTTGTGCTATAACTTGCTTAAAATAAAAATAATAATGTAAATATGTGCCTATGTGTTTCTTTTCTTTTGCGTGAGTGGTGAGATAAGTCCTACACCCGGACTTGAGGGAAACATAAGATAGGATGGTGGTATAATCAAAGTGTCTTTCCGAGAGTGAGTTTCGGATGTGGCACATGTGATAACCCCACTCAATGGAGGAATCTTGGAAGTATTACTATGTTGGCATGAGTAGTCGTGTTCGGCATTGTTATTTTCAAGTGACCTATGAAGTTGAGGACCTTTAGAGTTACCTTTAACCCATCTTGGCCTTTTAGGACGTAGTGCGGTGGCTAATCAAGAGTAGTCTTGAATTGGTTGATACGCGATACTACACTCAAATGAGACTTTCCTACGAACGTCGTTGGACCGGGAGTAGTCCCGTAATCCGACAATATTCGGAAGAGGTCAATGACTTTGGGAACTTAGTAGAACCCGTGTTACAGGTACATAGGAAACCATAGTCCTTACCAAATGGCGTGTTTACCCTTGACTCCAGCATTATGGACTTAACCTCACCATGTTTTCTCCGCTCTTTAGCTTAATCATGCATACTCACATTCATTCATAAACTCTTTTTCTCATCAAGTATTGAAGGACTCCGACATTTTTTTTTGTGAACATCATGGATATGGACTTTGCAATAAGGCTATTTAAGCTTGTCCTTTGGTTGTTAAAAAGGAAACTGTTTTAAACACTCAAATGAAATGTTCAAACTATGATGTTTACAATTACTTCAACAAAAGTCCTTCGATAACAAATCATTCTTTTGCATAAACATAATCATGCATCATACTGCATTCATAGTTTCTGAATCGAGTCTCACCCTCTGTTTCATCACACAAAGGTTAATATGCCGCCGTCAAAGAAAGTAGCCCGGCGCATTCATTACAAACTAACTCGCACCTACAACACTCGTGCAAACAGAAGAGAGAAAATGGGTGTGGTCGTGCAAACATAAGGAAGGATTTGCCGCAATTGGGTCGCTGTTGACATTCTCTCAGTTACTCATGGGTCCAAGTAATGTGTTTTTGTTGTCTTGTCTTTTCAAAAAAAAAAATCCTTTCGTTCCACCCGAGACGAAAGTGAACTTTTGTAGGGTTTTTTGCTTTATGCATTCCCATCATCAAATAAAAATTCGTTTTGTCCCCGACTATGTCTTTTTATTCTTTGCTTTTTCTGGAAAATGGTAACACAAAAAACCCAAAAAAAAATATTTTATTTTATTTTCAATCAATTTCAAAAGGTCTGCATTTTTCACTCATTGTCTAAAATCAATCATCAATCATATGTAGACTGAACATCAATAAACCTGTTGAACACTGTAACCCTATATTCTCTCTCGACTTTGAGTTCCCTGTTTACGAAGCTGAAGAAGAGGAGGATGAAGGGATTCCCGAAAAGATCTATCGATTATTAGTGTATGAAAGGATTAACTTGGGTTCCGAAGAACTGCCATTACAATATTCCTGGTCGAATCCCATATGAACGGTGCCATTGAATCTGCAAAAAAAACAAAACAGAAAATACAACAAGAAAAAGAAAAAAAAACAAAAAACAAAAAAACAAAAAAAAAAAGAAAAATACATCAAGAAGAGAGTGCAGAAGATGGTAGCCACTTACAGGACTGGGATGTTACCGTACGCTTTGAATGGGTACCGTACCTCAGTGCGCACTTCAACAGGGGCAACTCCTTTCTCTTTAGTTTACGGCATGGAAGCAGTGCTCCCTATGGAAGTCGAGATCCCGTCAATGAGAGTTCTGATGGAAGCCAAGTTGTTTCAGGCTGAATGGTGTCAAAGTAGGTATGATCAACTGAACTTGATTGATGAAAAACGCATGACCGCCTTGTGTCACGGGCAGTTATACCAAAAGAGGATGAAACAAGCCTTTGACAAGAAGGTTCGTCCCCGTGAATTTCGAGAAGGAGACCTTGTGCTCAAAAATTTTTTATCTTTCCAACCGGACTCCAGGGGCAAATGGACGCCTAATTATGAAGGCTTGTATATCGTCAAGAGAGCGTTCTCCGGTGGTGCAATGACCCTTGCGACTATGGATGGCGATGAGTTTCCCCGTCCTGTGAACACAGATGCAGTCAAGAAATACTTTGTCTAAAAATAAAAGAACAGCTCGGTAAGTCGAAAACCCGGAAGGGCGGCTTAGGCAAAAATGAGCGTCTCGGTGGACTGAAAACCCGAAAGGGCGGTCCAGGCAAAAATTAGAGACATAAAACAGAAAAATAATCATCCTGATAGGTCGAAAACCCGAAAGGGCGATCTGTGCAAAAATTAAGGATCAAAAGACAAAGTAACTGCATCAGGTTGGCCATGACTCACTTGGGGCACATTAGCTGTCAAAGAGACTCTGAATCTGAAGCATCCAAACAGTGGAATTCAAAGTTGTTAGGGAGAATAACGGTTATTGTGTTCAATGTACCTTCCCCTTATATTTACCATTTTCCAAACTTTGTGAGATCCGTGGAGCCACGCCATCGGCGGGCCACCACTCTGTTAAATGAATTTGAGACTGTTGGAATTCCCATTTATTCGGTTTATAAAATTTCTTCTATTTTTGATGGTAGTACTTGAAGTAAAATAATTTTCAAAAAAATTATAAATCTTTTAATATTTTTGGAAAGCATAAACAACAAACACATTCTCTCTAAACTCATGAATAAGTGAAGTGTGCGTCAACATCCGTCCCAAGAACGGGTAGACTCTGCAGGTTAAACATGGTCAATTGCTTAAAAAAAAAGAAAGAAAAGAAAAAGCTCGGTAAGTCGAAAACCTGAAGAGGTGGCTTAAGCAAAAATGAGCGTCCCGGTGGATCGAAAACCCGAAAGGGCGATCCAGGAAAAAATTATGGGCATACAGAATAACACATTCCCGGTGGATCGAAAACCCGAAAGGGCGGTTCAGGCAAAAGTTAGGGATTCAAAAAGAAGAAAAAAACAAAAAGCATGACCACAGAAACACCAGTTCTTCTGCCAGGTTTTTGGGTTAGCACGATTTCCCCAAGAAGTGTTTATTCCCCATCAGTTGTTACGGCTTTACCCCATCAATGTTTTGATATGTCCCCAATGGCATCATTCCCAATGAAGATTGCAGAGTGTTTGTAATGCGGCGTCGGTCCACTTTCCATCTTACCTGTCCAGTCTTGTCTCATCAAGTTCATCGATCATACAATCATACAAGTCAATCCTCCATACAGTCATACAAGTCGTATAGTCATACATACATTCATACATTCATGCATATACACATTCATGCATATACAACATACAGACAACATCATCCAGTACATGGTTGCATTAACCACCCTGAGTCTTGCATTTCATATCAATCAATCATGAACAATTTTTAACTCTCTTTGTCCCCAAGTGTCATCCCCAGTGTGTCTGGTCCAAAGATGTCACCCTCTTTATGCCAAGTGGCAGTTCTTTAACAAACAGCTTGTGCGGTTCGTGAAGTGGCAGTTCTTTAATGAACAGCTTGTGCGGTCTTTTCGCCAAGTGGCAGTTCTTTAATGAACAGCTTGTGCATGTCTTTACTTCACTTTGTCGTCAGTGGCAGTTCGGCAACATCCCGAACAGCTGACGTTTACCTTTATTTCTTGTCGTCAGTGGCAGTTCGGCAACATCCCGAACAGCTGACGTTTACCTTTATTTCTTGTCGTCAGTGGCAGTTCGGCAACATCCCAAGCAGCTGACATTTACCTTTTGTTTGGTCGTCAGTGGCAGTTCAGCAACATCCCGAGCAGCTGACATTTATCCTTTTGTTTGGTCGTCAGTGGCAGTTCGGCAACATCCCGAACAGCTGACATTTACCTTTGTTTCTTGTCGTCAGTGGCAGTTCAGCAACATCCCGAACAACTGACATTTACCTTTGTTTCTTGTCGTCAGTGGCAGTTCGGCAACATCCAGAACAGCTGACATTTACCTTTGTTTCTTGTCGTCAGTGGCAGTTCGGCAACATCCCGAACAGCTGACATTTACCTTTGTTTCTCGTCGTCAGTGGCAGTTCGGCAACATCCCGAATAGCTGACATTTACATTTTACCTTCTTTAAGCTACCCTCATAACGGTAGTAGGTAAAATACTTTGTCGATCTTCAATAAGCTATCCGTACAACGATAGTAGACCATGTCTTTTCCCTTCTATTACCTTTTTTAAGCTATCAATACACGATAATAGGTAATACATGTCATCTATCTTCTTTAAGCTATCATCTTTGTTGATAGTAGACAGTGTCTCCTTCTATTACCTTTTTTAAGCTATCAATACACGATAGTAGGTAATACATGTCATCTGTCTTCTTTAAGCTATCATCTTTGTTGATAGTGGACAGTGTCTCCTTCTATTACCTTTTTTAAGCTATCAATACACGATAGTAGGTAATACATGTCATCTGTCTTCTTTAAGCTATCATCTTTATTGATAGTAGACAGTGTCTCCTTCTTTTACCATTTTTAAGCTATCATTTACACGATAGTAGGTAACATCGGTCTTTGTCTTTGTTAGGCTATCGTTCTGAATTAGTGTGATAGTAGACAATCCCTTCCCCAGTGAAACTATGTTATCCCCCAGTGGAGTCGGATCCCTTGCTTTAACAAACTCGGGTATCCTTTGGTTTTGTTTTACCCCCAGTCAGGTCATCTTCACCGTCTTGCATTTGCATTTGCATCACGAACATTTCGCATTTTTTTAGGTCCAAAATTGGCGTACTCTGTATTTAAGTCCCATCGACCCGCCGAATCAAAGATTTTATCTTCAAACCTCCGGACGAAGAGACTTAAATAGGGGCATCAGTCATACCCCAATTTTTTACCTAAAATTTCTTTTTTATTCTTCTTTTGGGTCGGAACTTTTCGTTGTTTAAGACGAAATTTCGGCAGAAAGGTATTTTAAAATACCTCATTTATGGTTCCAAAGGCGACAATTTTTTTTTTTATTATTATTTTTATTTCCTTTTTTTATTTATTATTTCCTTTTATTTTTATCTTTATTATTTTCTTTTATTTTATTGTTATTTTCGGATTTTTTTTTATGTATACATATATTTTTTTTTCAAAGAAGGTTGACATTGACTCATTGATTGTTTGACTGATGAATTAAGTGCCAATGATTTCTTGCCTTGCATAGCTTGTTTGACTGATCAGATTTATGGGCCATCAATGGTTTCAAATGCATTAACCAAGGATTGCAGGATTAAAAGAGGGTCATCAGGAACCGAAAAAAAAGAAACGGAAGAAATCAGTAGCCAAAAACAACAATCACAATTCAGCAGCATCAATATCCAAACCAGTCACGAAAAGTCAACAACCACCACACACACAGGGCCGCGGCCACCACAAGCTACCACCAGAACCCAAATCAAACCATATTCAAAATTCTAAAAATCACAAACCGATTTCAGAACAACCGCAAATCCTTAGTCACAAACAAAACCAAAAACCACGAATCATAATCTAAAACCATTAACCCAAACAGTCCGAACACAAAATCATCCAAGTCCATCACAAACCCAAATCGTCAACACCACACGCACGGCTTTCTCCACCCACACAACCACCCACACAAACGGCCATGAAACCACCATACCCACCCACGCAAACGGCCACCAAACCACCATACCCACAACCACACAACCACACGGCCATAACCCACACCCACACAACCACACGGCCACCATAAACCAAAACCACACTCACGGCCACAACCACCGCGGCCACTACCAAAACCGTACGGAAGCAGCATAAACCCAACAAAATCCGAATACCAGCCGAAAACCAACAAAACCAAACCTAAACTCAGATTCCAAAGGTAGTTTTTTTTTCAAAACTTTAAAATTAGATCTAGGTCGTTCCACAAAAGATTTTCAAAAAACGAGTTAAGATTCAAAAAGTAGAGAGAAAAGGGTTTCGGAAACCGGATTTTTTTTTAAAAAAAAAAGGGTTTTCTGTTTCCGGCACGGTGGCGCTGCCGTCTAGGCCGGCGGCCACCGCGCCGGAAACCTGTCTTCCGGTCAGACTTGTTTTAGAGAGAAGAAGGAGAGGAAGATTTAGGGAGAGGGAGAGAAGAAGGAAATGGTTAAGAATCTGGAAAAAGAAAATATAAAGCCAGGCTTAAGGACATCCCATGCGGCCCATTCACTTCCTCCTCTCTTCATCTTCTGATTCCTTTCTGTACACCCCTCTCTCTGCTTCTGCACCCCCTTTCTTCTCTATTTTCTTTTCTTTTATTTTCTTTCCTTTTATTTCTTTTCTTGCATTTTAATTTCAGTTTTATTTTTATTCTCATGTATTTTACCTCACTGCCTTTATTTTTAGCACATCATGCATTTTTATTTTTTTTATTTTCCTTTTATTTCATGCATTTTTATTTTATTTTTATTCTTGGCATATTTATTTTAATGCATTTGCAATTTTGTTTTTTTGTTTATCATTTTGTCATTTTTATTTTATTTTATTAGAATGTACTTAGGAACAATGTAAAATATAAATGAGAATATGCACCGACACTCACATTTATTTATTCCGCTTTATGTCAGAAACAAAAAAATGCAAAAAAATATTAGGTTAGGATTTCGTGGTGATCCAACGTCACCACGGAAATTCCTCGCGTTTAGCTTTTAGTTATGTTTTTTTTCTTAGTTCATTTTAAAAAAAACAAAAACATGCAAATAAGTCAAAATTCATAAAAAAATCTTTTCTTAAACAAACCTTGATTTTCAATCAAGTGCCCCTTTTTCTTCTTTTATTTTCTTAAATAACCATTAATCTATTTTAATAACATTTAAATCATTTTCAAAAAATTAAAAATACAAACCAATCTCATTTTTACCACTTGGTTTTATTTTTATCTTTAAAACCTTTTCAAAAAACTAAAAAATACAAAAACAACGGCATTTTTACACGAACTACGAGGTTTTGATCCCTCACGGGTACGTAGGCAAAGGACCTTGTCCTTCCAAATCATAAAAATAAAAAACAATTTTTCTCACTACTTTAATTCCTTCTTTTCTCTTAAAAAAATATAAGCAAGTTGTAGCCAAAATAAATAAATAAAATCAAGAGGTTCTCGTAGAGTACTACGAACGTTTAGGGTGCTAACACCTTTCCTAAACGTAACTAACCCCCGAACCCTAATCTTTAAAAATGTGGTAATTTAGAACTTTTTTCCACTTCTCTTTTGAAAAATTAAAAGTTCAGTCGTGAAATAAAATTAGTGAGTCAACGCTAATCAATAGCTTGATCTCCGAAAATCACCGCGACATAGAGCAACTAAAATAGAGTTCAATTTTGCATACATCAATCAGCATCACATTCATTTTCTATTTTGCACACAATGATCCATAAAACTCAATACTTTGTGTAGTTACCAAATTTTGTTCTTAGCAATATGCCTCTCAAGCAAGATTTAAATTATGATTTTACTTACATTGGAGGAATTTCACTAAGATATAAGAGCCCATTCCAAGCAATCTTCATTAAACGATGCAGAATTCAACTCCATTGAGATCTTAAAATTCTATGTGTATTAAATAGTACTGATATTTTTTTTAATATGTAAGCATACTTTAGTTTATGTATATCACTTTGGTTTTTATATTTTGGATGTCATGCTCTATATGGTTAGTGTAACTTTTGGTTGTCTGGTCTGATGAGTTCCATAGAATCATGGAATATAACTAGGTTGTAGCCTTTTTAATTTTTCATCAAATGTGTAATAGTATTCCTTAGCGTTGTAAAATTAGTAGTTTGTTGTAATAGATTTTTTTTTTCAATTGTAGATTAATGACTTTTCAAACATAACTTTCGTACAATGTGATTGTATTCATGTAATTGTAGGCATGGCACTTATCCACAAGTTTACGAAGGAAATTGTATAAAGAGATGTATGTGTTGCTTTCTTTCTTGAGAAGATGCATGTGTTCCTTTCTTTCATGATAGTAAATAATTTGATCCACAATAAAATATTTTTAAACATAGTGAGATAAAGAATAATTTTTTTGATTTATTTTTTGAACTAAAAGGTGCTTTTATTTTTATTAGAAACTAATTTGGGTATCAGTTTTTATACGAAACAAAAAATTTTGTTCAATACGAAACATAAAGGTAAGAGCAACCACACAATTGAGATTAACATCTCATCTTCATCCAAAGTCTCAAGGCATTACATATATGAGTCATTTCACTTATATGTTAAAGAAGATGAGGTATATTCTGAACTATCTCATTCTGATCTTGTTGAAACAATTAAGGAACTTATGAACCACCTCAGTAGCAAGTTAAAGCAATTTAAAACTTTGAAAAAGAAAAATAACTTGCTGGCTGATGAGAATCTTCAACTTCAGAATCATATCAATGATATTGATGAAGAAGTTAAAGAGCTCAGAGAAATGGTTCATAAGAAACCTGATAAAGTTCCTAGTGAACATGAAACTGCTCTTCAAAGTTTTATTTTGGCTGGAATCAACAGAAGCAAAGTTGCTTCTATGATTTATAATATCAGCAGAAACAAAGGAGAAGGAATTGGTTTCAAAAATCATTCATTTAATTTTCAAAATGAAACAAACTGAAATTCTGGCCAGGCAATAACACAGAGTTTAACAAGAGACTAACAGGTTCTGAACCAACAGGTTCTGAACAAGACTAAGCACAATATAAAAGCAAATAACCAGCAGAAAATAAAAGTGCAGGAAAGCTAAAGAACACACAAGGTTTGTTAACCCAGTTCGGAGTAAACACCTCCTACTCTGGGGGACACCAATCCAGGAAGGAATTCCACTATAGGAATTAATCCTTATGACTCAAGACACTGACTCCCAGTTCCCAGCCTAAGCAATTAACTTCCTCCTAGTCTTGAATTCTACCCAACACGTTGAGTATTAGAAAACCTCTAACTTCCTATTCAAGCAACTGCAACCCAACCACTTAAACTACCCTTTGAACTAAAACCAGTTCTGAAAAAAACAACTTCTGAAGAAGTCAACGAAAGTCAACGCTGGCATCAGACTCTGAATTCAGCTTCTGAAGTGCTACAGTGCTTCTGAAGATACATTCAGCTTCTGATGGAATTTTCAGCTTCTGAACAGCTTCAAAATGAAAAACTTGCAACTGAAGATTTGTTCTACATATGGAGATGCTTTTATTCAACACATTGGATTTGCCAAAATATGCAGCCAACACCAAAATACTCAACAATCTCCCCCTTTGGCAAATTTTTGGCTAAAACCAATGTTCACACAACACAAGTTCTTCAATCTCCCATAAAATTAACTCAGCAATGAAGAACTCCACAATAAAATAACATAGCAAACAGATTAGCAGCAGATTCATGCTATGTTCACACTACAAACCAATCAGTTTCAGCTTCTGAACACTGAAACACACATAACAGCTTCTGATCAACTTGAAGCACACATAAAACAGTTACTGATCAACTCCTGATCATCACAAACACTCCTTGAAGCTTCACAACACTCCCCCTGCAACTCAGCATTCAATATTAAAAACTCCCCCTTAATTCTGAACTGCAGTAACACTTCAGGATCACAAACACTCAGGAATATAATACCCTTGTACTCCCCCTGAGACACATACTCCCCTTCAAACACATCTTCAAATTCTGAACAGCTCTTGTTACATTGATTCTGAACTCTGAGCAAAATAAGCAGCTGCTTCTGAGACACAGTACATTCTGATTCTGAACAACTCCATTCTGAACTTAAACATAGGTTTTTATATCTCCCCCTTTTTAGCCACAAAATTATGACAAACTTCAGACTTCAAATAGGGAATCAAAACTAAATATCCAGAAAAAGTAGTCTCAGACTCTGACTTAGGAACAAACTCAGCATAGGCACAACTGGCAGGTACTCTATCTTCCTCACATCCAGTTTGCATTAATTGCTATAAATCTTCATGTAAACACACACCTAACTTGCTTCTCAGATTCTCAAACTGTTTAGCATCCAAGGCCTTTGTGAAAATGTCAGCAACTTGTTCTTCAGTAACCACATGTTCCAGCTGAATGATTTTATCTTCCACAAGATTTCTGATAAAGTGGTGTCTGATATCTATATGTTTAGTTCTGCTGTGCTGTATGGGGTTCTTAGAGATATTAATTGCACTTAAATTGTCACAAAACAATGTCATAACACCTTGTTGAATATTATATTCTTCAAGCATTTGTTTCATCCACACCAGTTGTGAGCAACTACTCCCAGCAGCAATATACTCAGCTTCAGCAGTTGACAATGAAACACAGTTTTGTTTCTTGCTGAACCAAGAAATTAAGTTATTTCCTAAAAAGAAACAACCTCCTGATGTGCTCTTTCTGTCATCAGCACTTCCAGCCCAGTCAGCATCACAAATCTCATTAAATCAGAACTTGAACTATGAGAATACATGATTCAATAATCACTTGTGCTATTCACATATTTCAGAATCCTCTTCACCTGAGTCAGATGACTCATCTTAGGATCAGCTTGATATCTTGCACAAACTCCAACAGCAAATGTGATATCAGGTCTGCTTGCAGTCAAGTACAATAGGCTCCCAATCATACTTCTGTATTGGCTTTGATCTACTGAAACTCCTTGTTCATCTTTGGTTAGCTTCAGATGAGTAGCAGCTGGTGTTCTCTTATGAGCAGCAAATTCCATACCAAATTTCTTCACAATGTTCTTAGCATATTTACTCTGAGAAATAAAGATAGTGTTTTCCATTTGCTTGACTTGCAATCCAAGAAAGTATGTCAGCTCACCAACCAAACTCATTTCAAATTCAGATTGCATTTGCTGAACAAACAATTTAACCATTTTATCTGACATTCCACCAAACACAATATCATCTATATAGATCTGAGCAATCATCAGACTTCCATCTTGATCTTTCACAAACAAAGTTTTATCAGACCCACCTTTTCTGTATCCTTGAGCAACAAGAAATTGAGTCAGTCTTTCATACCATGCTCTTGGTGCTTGTTTCAATCCATATAAAGCTTTCTTCAATTTGTACACATGATCTGGAAACTGATGATCAACAAAACCCTTAGTCTGTTCAACATACACTTCTTCTTGCAAATATCCATTCAGAAATGCACTCTTCACATCCATCTGGAATAGTTTGAACTTGAGAATGCAGGATACACCCAACAGCAACCTTATGGACTCTAGTCTGGCCACAGGTGCAAAGGTTTCATCAAAATCCAATCCTTCTACTTGAGTATAACCCTGAGCAACCAACCTTGCCTTGTTTCTGACTACAGTACCATTTTCATCTGTTTTACTCTTGTATATCCATTTATTGCCAATCACATTCAGCCCTTCAGGTCTTGGAACTGGATCCCACACTTCACTCCTTTTGAATTGATTCAACTCATCTTGCATTGCTTCAATCCAAAATTCATCAGTTAGGGCTTCTTTCACATTTTTGGGTTCAAACTTAGACACAAAACAAGAATCAATAGCAGCTGAATCTGATCTCCTGGTTCTGACCCCTTGATCCAAGCTCCCAATGATAAGCTCCTTAGGATGATCCTTCTGAACTTTAATTGATGGCCCTTTAGCAGCAGAATCATGATCTGGATGCACTTCTGCTTCTTCAGAATCTGGATGATTCTCTGCTTCTGAAGTTTGTTCTTCTGAGGCTACATACTCTGGAATAACTTCAGATTCATTCTTTTCATTCTCAGCAGACAGATCATCAATAACCACATTTATGCTCTCCATCACAACTTTAGTTCTTGAGTTAAACACCCTATAGGCTCTGCTATTTACCGAATATCCCAAAAATATGCCCTCATCAGACTTAGGATCCAGTTTTCTTCTATTTTCCCTATCAGCCAAGATGTAACATCTGCTCCCAAACACATGAAAGTATTTCACAGTTGGCTTTCTCCCTTTCCATAATTCATATAAGGTACAAGCTGTTCCCTTCTTCAAAGTAACTCTGTTATGGATATAGCAGGCAGTATTCATGGCTTCAGCCCAAAACATAAGGCAGTTTCTTAGCATGCAGCATAACCCTTGCACATTCTGCTAATGTCCTATTCTTCCTCTCAACTACACCATTTTGCTGAGGTGTGATAGGTGCAGAAAACTCATGTTTTATACCTTCAGAAGCACAGAATTCTGAGAAACTCTTGTTTTCAAATTCTTTGCCATGATCACTTCTGATTCTGACAATACCACAGTCTTTCTCTCTTTGTAATTGAGTGCATAAGTCTTTAAACACTTCAAAAGTATCAGACTTCTCTCTAACAAAATTAACCCATGTGAATCTTGAGTAGTCATCTACCATTACAAATGCATACCTTTTTCCTCCAATACTTTCTACTTGCATAGGCCCCATTAAATCCATATGTAAAAGTTCTAGTACTTTAGTAGTTACCTGATGAACTAAACTGGGATGAAACTTTCTTGTTTGTTTCCCAATTTGACAATCACCACAAACACTGTCCTCATTGATCTTCAGATTAGGTACACATCTGATAGCTTCAGTACTTAGGATTTTTTTCATGCCTTCCAGATGCAGATGACCCAATTTCTGGTGCCAGAGTCTGACTTCCTCTTCTGAGGTCATGAGACAAGAAGTCAGGCTTCTTTCTTCTTCAGAAACCCATAAATAACAGTTGTCTTTGGATCTGCAGCCCCTCATCTGAATCTTATCTTCCTGATCATTAACAATACACTCTAGCTTGTTGAAATTAACCTTTAAGTCTTGATCACAAAGTTGGCTAATACTGATCAGATTAGAGGTTAAACCTTTCACCAATAGCACATCATTCAGTCTAGGTAAGCCTTCACTGATTAGATCACCAATACCCAGGATCTCACCTTTTGCTCCATCTCCAAATGTCACAAAGCTTCTGGAATAAGGTTTGATATTGCTCAGCAGCTTCTTCACACCAGTCATGTGCCTTGAACAACCACTATCAAAGTACCAGTCTTCTCTAGAAGTGGCTCTCAATGAAGTATGAGCAATCAGGCCTACATTCTGAACCTTAGGTTTCCACACCTTCTGAACATTGTGTCTGGGTGCAGCAGGTTGCACTCTTCTATATTGAAAGTGTTCAGGATAACCATACAGTTTAAAGCAGAAAGGTTTAATATGACCCTTCTTACCACAATGATGACAGGTCCAGGTATGATTCCTCCTTCTTCTGTTGAACTTCTGGGGTTGCATCTGAACATACTTCTGAGGTCTCATCTGAGTATGCTTCTGAGGTCTCATCTGAGTATGCTTCTGAGGTCTCATCTGAGTTTGCTTCTGTCCTTGCATCTGGGCTACCTTCTGAGGTTTCATCTGAGATGTTCAATCATAGGATCATGAGTCTGAGTAGCAGGAACAAACTGTTTAACTGGATTTTTCTGCTTGAGGTTCAGACTCTCATCCACAAATCCTAAACCAGTTTTTCCTTGTTTCTGACTTTCTAAAATGTCCTCCAACTTATCAGTAGCAGAGTTCATCATCCTCACTTGCTTTTTCATGTGCTCAAGTTGGGAATTTAGCTGGTTCACTTCTTCTTTTAGTTCTGAATTTTGCACCAAAAGTTCTCCTTTTTCAGCCTCCAGTTGAAAAATAGTCTCCTTCTGATCCAGAACTTCTTTGCAAACATCTATACTTCTGGCGTATAGCTTTTTGTAAGTGTCAGCCAGTTCATCATAAGAGACTTTTTCAGCTCTGGCTTCAGACACTTGTGAACCTTCAGACTCTGAGTCAGACATGTGCGCCCTCGTTAAAAAACGCGCAATCTCCCGAGACGTGTACGAACGCTCGAAAGGCTGTTGTGAAGTCGCCACCAAAGTTTTTGTTTAAAGGGAACGTTGATAAACCCTTAAGTTTTTTATTTGAAGGGAAACGATAATAAAACCCTTGACGATGAGGAAAAGGACTGGTCATCGCAACCATTGTCGGGTTCGGGAGTCGATTACGCAAGGGGAAGGTATTAGCACCCCTCACGTCCGTTGTACTCAACGGGAACCTCCTATTTAGCTAAAGCTTAAAATGTTTTTAAATGTTTTTGCGTGCATGCTTGTCTATGGAAAAGGAAAAAGAAAATATGATGAAAGGGGAAAAAGTTTGTTTTTTATTATCGTGCTTGACAAGATGGCGATCTTGCTCCTACGTATCTCCCGGTAGACGGAGAATTCAAAGCTACGTAGTTCTTTGGTAGAAAAACGTATATGTTGGTTATTTTTAAATGAACGATGTTTTAATCGTATTCTTGCGATCAAATGTAGCTTGTATGCTCGCGTATGGGAGGCTTAAGCGTGTAGCTTGTATGCTCGCGCATGGGAGTCTTAAGCGTATAGCTTGTATGCTCGCGCATGGGAGTCTTAAGCGTTTGGCTTGTATGCTCGCGTATAGGAGTCTTAAGCGTTTGTTTCGAATCGCGCTAGAATAGATAGAGACATGTCCGTTGGGTAAAAGGGTTCGAATTGGCCGCTATGGGACCAAAAGGATTAAAATGACTCGACCGAGTCGAAAAAAGGTTCGATTGATCCAACGGGATCAAGAAAAGGTACAACGGACTCAACTGAGTCGAACATTGACCAAAGGGACTCAACCGAGTCAAGAAAGAGTTCAAAGAGGATCCAACCGGATCTAGCATTGACTCAAATGGTCACGGCGGACCGAAAAAGGTTCGATTGACTCAACGGAGTCAAGAGTTCAAAGAGGATCTAACCGGATCTAGCATTGACTCAAATGGTCATGGCAGACCGAAAAAGGTTCGATTGACTCAACGGAGTCAAGAAAGAGTTCAAAGAGGATCCAACCGGATCTAGCATTGACTCGAATGGTCACGGCGGACCGAAAAAGGTTCGATTGACTCAACGGAGTCAAGAAAGAGTTCAAAGAGGATCCAACCGGATCTAGCATTGACTCAAATGGTCACGGCGGACCTAAAAAGGTTCGATTGACTCAACGGAGTCAAGAAAGAGTTCAATTGGTCCCGAAGGACCAAGAAAGGTTCGGATTGACCACGGGGGCCAAAATTAGTGTGTTGGGTTTGTTTTATGTTTTTTGAAAATAGAATGACGATTGTCCGAACAACGAGACATACGTCAAGCATTCGTAAAACCGGGGAAATGAAGAGCCATACGTCAAACCAAACCTTTTTCATTCAAGTTTGTTTGAATTTTAAGAAATCCCAAAGTTTATCCAAACACTTGGTTTAAAACTAATGAAAAGGTTTTAAATGTTCAAATTGGTTGTTGCAACTATATGAACAAGTTTGCCATGTTTATGCATGAAAATGAGCAAGTTTTGCACCAATTTGAAAAACGCACAAGTTCGGCTCAAATTTGGAAAGGTTTTGAAAAGTGAACAAGTTTGGCTTAAGTTCACGTTTGGTTGAAAATCATGAACAAGGTCATTGTTCAAGTTTAGTTTTGAAAATAATGAACTTAGCTTATTGCTCAAGTTTGATTTTGAAAGTTTATGAACGTAACTTGTTTTGCAAGTTATCCAAAAAAAGTGTTGCTCGAACTTGTGAATCCCTCAAAATTATGCAAAATCCTTGATATGGTTTGGATAAAATGAGTTTCAATCCTCTTAGGTTTTGAGTTCTTGGGCTAGAACCTAAAATATTGGCTGTTTAAGAGCCTAAACTCAGATTCTGAGTTCTGTCATGGTCGCACTGCGACCAGAGCTTCGCACTGCGAAGTCTGCGAAATTTTGAGTTCAGAAGCTGCTTCTGAACTTCTGTTCAGAAGCAACTTCTGAACTAGCCTCAGAACCTTAGGAGGAGTGAAAAGCTTTTGAAAATAGCAATGAAATGAATGCAACAACTTAGTTGAAATGTTTTGCACACTTTGGGATTCCTTTTTGGTTCAAAAGGAGTTTTAACTCAAAAATGAGTGAAACTTAAAATGCAAAGCTGGGATTGAAACAAAATTGAATCAAAAGCAAATGCAAATAGTATGTAAATGCAATATAAACAGGTTAGAGTGACTTACCTGCTCCTAGCCCAAGGCTTTTGTTGCAAGGAAATGGAAGAGGCTTTGGATGTTTATGACTTTGCTAAGTTGGACAAGTTTGATGAACAGCACTTAACCAATGACAATTTGCCTTTGTTTCTCACTCCTTGTGTGAGTTTTAGAGGCTGTTTTGCTGGCCTGGTTGCTTTGTGTTGGTTTGGGATGATTTGTGCAAGAAAGGATTAGAGATTTTCTCTAAACTTACCCAAAACCAAACTCTGTTTTTGTGAGGAAAAATGTGCAGCAATTCACTCGAATTTGCACTCTCTATGAACTGGTTTTTTCTCTCAAACCTCTGTGTGTTAACCCTCTTTCTAACCCTCTTCCCACCACCTTTCATTCAGCAGCAATGCCTTGCTTTTATAGGCCAAAATGAGATCAAATGGTCATGATGAAAAATCTTGCAGCAGGGCTGTTTTTGTGCCATAATCATGACTGAAATGCTTTGCATTTAATGCTAAAGGATAGAGGTGACCTTGCCTTGCAGCAAGGGTCATGACCTTAGCCAATTTCAGCTCCCAAAGCAGCTGAAATCTGACAGAAAAATGCTGGAAATGATGAAAGCATGGCTGTTTGCAAAACAGGGGCAGCACCTTTGCCTCAATCTTTGAATGGTTTTGATAAAGCCTATGGCAAGGTGGTTGCTGGCATATAGCAGGGTCAGTTGCAGGCCAAGTGGTAGGGGAAATGGGCTGCCCAAGGTCAGCAAGTAGCTGAGTTACTTGAGTGATTTTGCTTCCTCTTCCTTTCTCTTTTTGCTTTTCAAATGTCACATGTTTTCTCTGATTTCTTGGTCAAATCCAGCATTAATCATACTAATAATAGATGATAATAATAGTAGATAATGACTGGAATAACAATAAAAGAAAAGGAAAACAGAAAATCAAAATCTGCAAAATTCGTAGACTTCGTAGTGCGATCTGATCGTTGCTCTGTGAAGTTCATCGTAGATTTCGCAGTGCGAGCTGATCGTTGCTTTGCAAAGTCTCTCTTTTGTTGACTTTTTGTTGACTTTGATTTTCTCCTTTTTTAAAGGCTTGGGACAAAATTAGGGTACTACAGCTGCCCCTACTTAATTGTGTCTTTGCATAGAGGATGTGAGTGCCAAAGGCATCTCATAAACTCTTTGCGAAGAGCAATTAAGTAAAAGAAGGACCCGAATTTTGTCCTTCGCGGTGTGAAAAGATTGTAGTAAAAGAAAAAAGTGAATGCAGGGTCACCTGGTTTGGCTACTGATGCATAAACTAAGATAAAAAGATCGTCACCTAAACAGGTGATTTCGATTTTGAAAAGGGAAAAGATCGTCATCTAAACATCCGAGACGTGTATGAACGCTCGAAAGGTTAGGTGATTTCGATCTGAAGATGATATGATCGCCACCTGATTAGGTGATCTGATCTGAAAGGTAAAATGATTGTCACCTGATTAGGCGATTTCAATCTGGAAAGATAAAGGATCGTCACCTAATCAGGTAGCCTTAATCTGGGAAGATAAAGGATCGTCACCTAATCAGATGGCCTTAATCTGGAAAGATAAAGGATTGTCACCTAACCAGGTGGCCTTAATCTAGAAAGATAAAGGATCGTCACCTAATCAGGTGGCCTCAATCTGGAAAGATAAAGGATCGTCACCTAATCAGGTGGCCTTAATCTGGAAAGATAAAGGATCGTCACCTAATCAGGTGGCCTTAATCTGGAAAGATAAAGGATCGTCACCTAATCAGGTGGCCTTAATCTGGAAAGATAAAGGATCGTCACCTAATCAGGTGGCCTTAATCTGGAAAGATAAAGGATCGTCACCTAATCAAGTGGCCTTAATCTGGAAAGATAAAGGATCGTCACCTAATCAGGTGGTCTTAATCTGGGAAGATAAAGGATCGTCACCTAATCAGATGGCCTTAATCTGGAAAGATAAAGGATCGTCACCTAATCAGATGGCCTTAATCTGGAAAGATAAAGGATCGTCACCTAATCAGGTGGCCTTAATCTTATCTGGGGAATGAGAACATACCGCTGTGGGGATAATGTAATCGTCTCTAGGCGGGGCTAGCACTTAGATTGTTGAAAAGGAAAACATGATTGTATGATGCATGATATGCTTCATGTTGTTTTATCCAATATGTTATGCAATATGGTATGATATGAGGTAGACTCAATCTGAATTTTTGTTTGGGAAAAACTCAACTGGGGTACCTAATGGCCGTGAGCGGGTCACTTGGGGATGTGATAAATTGGGAAGAAAACCGCTGGGATTATTCTAAAAGAACTTACTGGGGAAGCTCTGGAATGGGTTCACTGGGGAACACTAGAGATGATTGATGGATGTTGGTGAATATGTGATATTCACTGGAGAATCCTGATTGAGAATGCATGACATGAATATGAGATGCATGTATATGAATGATTTGGATATGCATGTATGAATGAGTTTGATATAATGCATGTATATGAATGATATGTGGGATGACAGACATCAATGTTGGACGCTGGGGATTATGATTGGATGCCGAGTAGAGTCGGGCTTTTTGATTGGATGCCGAGCGAGGTCGGGCTTTTTGTTTTTGGATGCCGAGCGAGGTCGGGCTTTTTGTTTTTGGTTGCCGAGCGAGGTCGGGCTTTTTGTTTTTGGTTGTCGAGCGAGGTCGGGCTTTTTGTTTTTGGTTGCTGAGCGAGGTCGGGCTTTTTGTTTTTGGTTCCCGAGCGAGGTCGGGCTTTTTGTTTTTGGTTGCCGAGCGAGGTCGGGCTTTTTTGTTATTGTTACCATTAATCCAAGACTGTACTAAACACAAAATTTATATCATACAGCTCAAGTTAATAATATGTTTATCAATGAACCAACCTAACACACATTTTTGTTGAACAAATTCAATATTAATTGCGGGGGGTATTGAACACTCATCCGGCAAGTTTGTTAACATTCCGATCAAGTTATGTGTCCATCTAAACATCGTTTCTAGAAGCACGAAAGCATTGATCACAAGGTCTTTTAAGGGTTGTAATTTGGCTTGGTTACAAAAGAAATGTCATATGTGGGGAAAAGGAATTCAAAAGGCCAAGCTAAAAGGAACATTCTTTCTAAAGTACACACCTACTTCTTTGTTCAATCACAACTCTTGGTGATTTACAATTATTTCTCTTTGATCTTGACAACTTTTGATTTATTGATTTTTCTTTTTCTCTTTTCTTTTTCTTGCTTTTCTTTCTTTCTTTTTTTTTCTTCGTTGTCAAGATCAATTAAGAAATTCACCATTACTTGACTTTCACAACCTCCTTAATTCAAGATGATACCCTAATTGAATGTTCCTCCTTCTTTTAGCAAGGGACAATAATCATGAAGGTTTAAGGGTTCAAAATGAAAGAAGAATATCAGAATTCAGAAATGATTTAACTATGAACTGAAATTTTTTACAAACTCCGGCAATTTCATTAAGCAATTGAGCTTATGAAAGTTGGCAGTTCATAGTTAATGATTCTGATTTATTAGGCTCAAAGGGGTTAACAAATGCTCACTGCTCACAGGGTGGGCTATTTGTGGTTAAGTGTTTTTACTCATATTCAAAAAATGCCTTGATCCTATCAATGTTTTCATACAATCTAAAACATCGTTTAGATTTAACATAACGAAATTGAGTTAAACAAAAAATGCCGGTCTCCTGCATATGTATAATAACTTTGAGGATTCCTCACATTTTGGCTGGTTCTAAATGGTTCATAGAACAAACATATTAACAACGCAAATTGTATGATATAACTTTTGTACCAAGTACATGTGGGTGCCAATGAGAATTGGGCTTTGTTTGATATTGTATTTGTGAATGCCAATGAAAATTGGGCTTTGTTTGATTGAATGCCGAGCAAGGTCGGGCTTTGGATGGAAATGAGGGTAAAAAGGCTGCAGTGGCCCGGGGGAAGGTAACCTCGGGTTGAGGAACCGGAGTCTCTTGAAGAGTAGTGGGAATAGGGATGAATTCCTCACCAAAGTTGAGAGGCATGCCCCAAGTACAACTGAGGGTCCTAGAGTCAGATGTGTGGGTTGTTTTGGGCTGATGAGCCACTTTCCTTGAAGGGTTGACACGTAGTGTTGCGAACGAAATGCAAACACTGATGACTCAATTCGGATTGTAAGAAATCCTCATGATAAGAAGGAAAGCGAGTTTTGGACTCGAAACAAATGTATGCATGTTATGCATGATGTTAATGCATGTATGTATATGACAAAATATGCCCCTTCTTTTTTTTGAAAATGCATATGCAAAAAATCATTTTTATGAATGCAAATGTATGGCATGCATATGTATGGTATATGAAGGTTCAAAACTTCCCCCCATCCTCACGTGTAGGCTCTAGAGATGAGATTTCCTAAAAAAGGTCCCTAGAGTCATTGATCCCACATGGAATTAAGGTCGTCCATTACGGATTAGCACGCAAGACTTCAATACCTTCCAAGTGAAGATCTCCTCTAAGCGGGGTTTGGCATCCTACCTCACGGACATACGTCGACGCGGGCTTCCGCTCACAACCACCATTCTAACTTAATTTTTTCTCAAGCTCGGGTAGAGAGCCTCACACGTCCGGCATTAACCCGAACAATGTGGAGTAACATCGCTCAAGTAACATCCCCGCAATTGATATATAATATGAATATAAAGTAATATAAAGCATTTATAAACATAAAGCAAGGGAAGGATATAGACAAATGAAATAAGAGCATGCAAGCAAAAAGATAAAAACATTTAGCTTAAAAGCTAAATAGAATAGGCTTGACTCGCGAGAGGGACGTGTTTCCCCAGTGAAGTCGCTAGCTATGCGCCCTCGTTAAAAAACGCGCAATCTCCCGAGACGTGTACGAACGCTCGAAAGGCTGTTGTGAAGTCGCCACCAAAGTTTTTGTTTAAAGGGAACATTGATAAACCCTTAAGTTTTTTATTTGAAGGGAAACGATAATAAAACCCTTGACGATGAGGAAAAGGACTGGTCATCGCAACCATTGTCGGGTTCGGGAGTCGATTACGCAAGGGGAAGGTATTAGCACCCCTCACGTCCGTTGTACTCAACGGGAACCTCCTATTTAGCTAAAGCTTAAAATGTTTTTAAATGTTTTTGCGTGCATGCTTGTCTATGGAAAAGGAAAAAGAAAATATGATGAAAGGGGAAAAAGTTTGTTTTTTATTATTGTGCTTGACAAGATGGCGATCTTGCTCCTACGTATCTCCCGGTAGACGGAGAATTCAAAGCTACGTAGTTCTTTGGTAGAAAAACGTATATGTCGGTTATTTTTAAATGAACGATGTTTTAATCGTATTCTTGCAATCAAATGTAGCTTGTATGCTCGCGTATGGGAGGCTTAAGCGTGTAGCTTGTATGCTCGCGCATGGGAGTCTTAAGCGTATAGCTTGTATGCTCGCGCATGGGAGTCTTAAGCGTTTGGCTTGTATGCTCGCGCATAGGAGTCTTAAGCGTTTGTTTCGAATCGCGCTAGAATAGATAGAGACATGTCCGTTGGGTAAAAGGGTTCGAATTGGCCGCTATGGGACCAAAAGGATTAAAATGACTCGACCAAGTCGAAAAAAGGTTCGATTGATCCAACGGGATCAAGAAAAGGTACAATGGACTCAACTGAGTGGAACATTGACCAAAGGGACTCAACCGAGTCAAGAAAGAGTTCAAAGAGGATCCAAACGGATCTAGCATTGACTCAAATGGTCACGGCGGACCGAAAAAGGTTCGATTGACTCAACGGAGTCAAGAGTTCAAAGAGGATCTAACCGGATCTAGCATTGACTCAAATGGTCATGGCGGACCGAAAAAGGTTCGATCGACTCAACGGAGTCAAGAAAGAGTTCAAAGAGGATCCAACCGGATCTAGCATTGACTCGAATGGTCACGGCGGACCGAAAAAGGTTCGATTGACTCAACGGAGTCAAGAAAGAGTTCAAAGAGGATCCAACCGGATCTAGCATTGACTCAAATGGTCACGGCGGACCTAAAAAGGTTCGATTGACTCAACGGAGTCAGGAAAGAGTTCAAAGAGGATCCAACCGGATCTAGCATTGACTCAAATGGTCACGGCGGACCGAAAAAGGTTTCGATTGACTCAACGGAGTCAAGAAAGAGTTGAAAGAGGATCCAACTGGATCTAGCATTGACTCAAATGGTCACGGCGGACCGAAAAAGGTTTCGATTGACTCAACGGAGTCAAGAAAGAGTTCAATTGGTCCCGAAGGACCAAGAAAGGTTCGGATTGACCACGGGGGCCAAAATTAGTGTGTTGGGTTTGTTTTATGTTTTTTGAAAATAGAATGACGATTGTCCGAACAACGAGACATACGTCAAGCATTCGTACAACCGGGGAAATGGAGAGCCATACGTCAAACCACCCCTTTTTCATTCAAGTTTGTTTGAATTTTAAGAAATCCCAAAGTTTATCCAAACACTTGGTTTAAAACTCATGAAAAGGTTTTAAATGTTCAAATTAGTTGTTGCAACCATATGAACAAGTTTGCCTTGTTTATGCATGAAAATGAGCATGTTTTGCACCAATTTGAAAAACGCACAAGTTCGGCTCAAATTTGGAAAGGTTTTGAAAAGTGAACAAGTTTGGCTTAAGTTCACGTTTGGTTGAAAATCATGAACAAGGTCATTGTTCAAGTTTAGTTTTGAAAATAATGAACTTAGCTTATTGCTCAAGTTTGATTTTGAAAGTTTATAAACGTAACTTGTTTTGCAAGTTATCCAAAAAAAGTGTTGCTCGAACTTGTGAATCCCTCAAAATTATGCAAAATCCTTGATATGGTTTGGATAAAATGAGTTTCAATCCTCTTAGGTTCTGAGTTCTTGGGCTAGAACCTCAAAAATTGGCTGTTTAAGAGCCTAAACTCAGATTCTGAGTTCTGTCATGGTCGCACTGCGACCAGAGCTTTGCACTGCGAAGTCTGCGAAATTTTGAGTTCAGAAGCTGCTTATGAACTTCTGTTTAGAAGTAACTTCTGAACTAGCCTCAGAACCTTAGGAGGAGTGAAAAGCTTTTGAAAATAGCAATGAAATGAATGCAACAACTTAGTTGAAATGTTTTGCAAACTTTGGGATTCCTTTTTGGTTCAAAAGGAGTTTTAACTCAAAAATGAGTGAAACTTAAAATGCAAAGCTGGGATTGAAACAAAATTGAATCAAAAGCAAATGCAAATAGTATGTAAATGCAATATAAACAGGCTAGAGTGACTTACCTGCTCCTAGCCCAAGGCTTTTGTTGCAAGGAAATGGACGAGGCTTTGGATGTTTATGACTTTGCTAAGCTGGACAAGTTTGATGAACAACACTTAACCAATGACAATTTGCCTTTGTTTCTCACTCCTTGTGTGAGTTTTAGAGGCTGTTTTGCTGGCCTGGTTGCTTTGTGTTGGTTTGGGATGATTTGTGCAATAAAGGATTAGAGATTTTCTCTAAACTTACCCAAAACCAAACTCTGTTTTTGTGAGGAAAAATGTGCAGCAATTCACTCGAATTTGCACTCTCTATGAACTGGTTTTTGCTCTCAAACCTCTGTGTGTTAACCCTCTTTCTAACCCTCTTCCCACCAGCATTCATTCAGCAGCAATGCCTTGCTTTTATAGGCCAAAATGAGATCAAATGGTCATGATGAAAAATCTTGCAGCAGGGCTGTTTTTGTGCCATAATCATGACTGAAATGCTTTGCATTTAATGCTAAAGGATAGAGGTGACCTTGCCTTGCAGCAAGGGTCATGACCTTAGCCAATTTCAGCTCCCAAAGCAGCTGAAATCTGACAGAAAAATGCTGGAAATGATGAAAGCATGGCTGTTTGCAAAACAGGGGCAGCACCTTTGCCTCAATCTTTGAATGGTTTTGATAAAGCCTATGGCAAGGTGGTTGCTGGCATATAGCAGGGTCTGTTGCAGGCCAAGTGGTAGGGGAAATGGGCTGCCCAAGGTCAGCAAGTAGCTAAGTTACTTGAGTGATTTTGCTTCCTCTTCCTTTCTAGTTTTGCTTTTCAAATGTCACATGTTTTCTCTGATTTCTTGGTCAAATCCAGCATTAATCATACTAATAATAGATGATAATAATAGTAGATAATGACTGGAATAACAATAAAAGAAAATGAAAACAGAAAATCAAAATCTGCAAAATTCGTAGACTTCGCAGTGCGATCTGATCGTTGCTCTGCGAAGTTCATCGCAGATTTCGCAGTGCGAGCTGATCGTTGCTCTGCGAAGTCTCTCTTTTGTTGACTTTTTGTTGACTTTGATTTTCTCCTTTTTTAAAGGCTTGGGACAAAATTAGGGTACTACAAGACACAAACAAGGTTTCAGACTCTAAAAATAGTTCAGACTTTGTAAGAGCTTCTGATTTCTGAGACTGTAGCTTAACCATGAGACTTGTGTCACCCTTAGCAGATTCATTCTCAAAATCTTCTTCTGAATCTTCATCAGACCATGAAACAGCTAGGCTTTTCTTCTGCTTCTTAAGAAAAGTAGGACATTCAGACTTGATATGTCCATACCCCTCACACTTAAAGCACTGCACACATTTGGCTTGATTACTTTTCTCCTCAAACTTGGTCTTCTTCTCATCAGTTTGTTGCTTCTTGTTATTGAATCTGAAATTCTGACCTTTGGTCTTGGATTTTCTATCAACCTTCTTCAGAATTTTGTTAAATTGTTTTCCCAGCAACACTAGAGCTTCTGATAAGTCATCCTCATCAGACTCTTGTTGATCATCAGCTTCAGAATTCACAGTAAAAGCTACACCTTTTCCTTTCTTCTCAGGCTGTTTACAAAAAGCAGTCTCAAAGTTCAACAAAGAACCAATGAGTTCTTCAACCTTCATAGCAGAAATATCATGAGCCTCCTCAATTGCTGTGACCTTCATATCAAATCTTCTGGGCAGGGACCTGAGGATTTTTCTTACTAACTTATCATCAGACATCTTTTCCCCAAGTGAATCAAAAGAATTTGCCATGTCCAGCACATTCATGTAGAAATCCTGAATAGTTTCATCTTCCATCATCTTCAGGTTTTCAAATTTGGTGGTCAGCAACTGGAGTCTGGACATCTTCACTTTAGAGGTTCCTTCATGAGTTGTTTTTAAGATTTCCCAGGCATCCTTTGCAACTGTACACTGCTTGATGAGTCTGAACATGTTTTTGTCAACACCATTGAAAATTGCATTCAAGGCTTTTGAATTCCCATGAGACAAGTCATCTTCAGCTTTGGTCCACTCCTCTTCAGGCTTCAAAACTCCAGTTTTGTTACCATCTTTGTCCAAAACCTCAGGATGATCCCAGCCTTTAAGCACAGCTTTCCAAGTTCTGCTGTCAATGGATTTCAGGAATGCACAAATCCTGGATTTCCAGTACTCATAATTTTTGCCATCAAGTAGGGGTGGTATGTTGACATAGCCTCCTTCTCTATCCATGCTTGCCATAAATTAACTCCTCTGGATCTCACCCAAAACACAGGCAGGGTGCCTGCTCTGATGCCAATTGAAATTCTGGCCAGGCAATAACACAGAGTTTAACAAGAGACTAACAGGTTCTGAACCAACAGGTTCTGAACAAGACTAAGCACAATATAAAAGCAAATAACCAGCAGAAAATAAAAGTGCAGGAAAGCTAAAGAACACACAAGGTTTGTTAACCCAGTTCGGAGTAAACACCTCCTACTCTGGGGGATACCAATCCAGGAAGGAATTCCACTATAGGAATTAATCCTTATGACTCAAGACACTGACTCCCAGTTCCCAGCCTAAGAAATTAACTTCCTCCTAGTCTTGAATTCTACCCAACACGTTGAGTATTAGAAAACCTCTAACTTCCTATTCAAGCAACTGCAACCCAACCACTTGAACTACCCTTTGAACTAAAACCAGTTCTGAAACAAAACCCAGTTTTTGAAGAACACTCTTCAAAACAAAAACTTCATTCTTGCTTAAAAGCTTTGAATGAATTACAACTCAAAACAAACACTAAACCAACTCTAACAGAGTGGTGCACAGATAAAACTTAACAGCTTAAAACTAAGACTCAATTCTCTGATTTTTCTATTATGCGTTATGTCCTTGAATAGCAGCAGCACTCCTCTTTTTATAACCTTCAGCAAGCAACATTAATCTGAATTAAATCTTCTCAAATAGATATGTTTCTGAATTATGCAAGCAACATTAATCTGAATTAAATCTTCTCAAATAGATATGTTTCTGAATTATGCAAGGCTTGAAAAGGAAACATATAAATCTTTAATGTATCTGCAAAAGATTTCTTCAGGAAATATGAACTTCATAAAATACGAACCAAATCTTCAAAAGATCTTCTCCAATTTAATCAGGCCTTCTAGAATCAACATGCTAGAATAAATCCTTGTTAAATCTCGCAAAGATTCGCGCCAAAACAATTCAGAAAAAAACAACTTCTGAAGAAGTCAACGAAAGTCAACGCTGGCATCAGACTCTGAATTCAGCTTCTGAAGTGCTACAGTGCTTCTGAAGATACATTCAGCTTCTGATGGAATTTTCAGCTTCTGAACAGCTTCAAAATGAAAAACTTGCAACTGAAGATTTGTTCTACATATGGAGATACTTTTATTCAACACATTGGATTTGCCAAAATATGCAGCCAACACCAAAATACTCAACACAAACCTTCCATCCTGTTCTGAAGATAGTATAAAAGGCTCTAAAGTATGCTTTGTGCCTGCTTCTAACAGTTCTGAGATAAAGAAGTTAACAGAAACTGAGACTGCTAAGTCTGAGGTTCTGAACTGCTCAGAGTCTGAAGCTTCTGATCCTAAGGGAAAGATGAAAGCAGAAGTTAAAACTTTGCCAAAGTCTAAACCCAAAGGTCCTAAGCCTAAGACTCTGAGAAAATCAGACTCTAAACTTGAAAATGTTCAGAGTCTGAAGAGTTCAGAACCTGAAACAATCAAGTCTCAGAATCTGATAAATTCAGACTCCAATTTTATAAAGGCTGTGATTATGAAACCTTCAAGGAATAATAAACCAGCTTATTCAAAACCTTATAAATCTCAGAATGTCAGGCAAAGCAAACAAAAGAAAGCCAATCTGTCATCTGTTTCTGTTTGCATTTAGAAAGGTCAAACTGAAGTTTGCCTTGTGTCAGGAGCTGACAAAACTGGAGTTCTTAACAAATCAGAACCAAAGTGTTCAATGGTTCAGACTCTAAAGAAATCAGAACCAAAGACCTTCAAGTCTCAGGTTCTGAAGAACTCAGTGTCTGAAACTAAGACTTATTCAAGATTAAAGGATTCATATCCAAGATATCTGAACAAGTCTGAGTTCTATAACTCCAGACATAAGGTGCAAAAGGCTAAACCTTTCAGGACTAACCCAAGAGGACCCATAAAGATATGGGTACCTAGGTCTGAGATTGTTTCTATTGCAGATATGTTGAACAGCCAAAGAAAATGAGAAATCCTGGTACCTGAGCAATGGCTGCTAGCAATGCATGACAGAAAACAAGTCTATGTTCCAAACCCTGATCATGAAAGAGGGGGGAACTGTGGAATCTGGAGGAAACCACAAAGACTTGATCACTGGTACTGAGATTCAGCTCTCAGAGGACACTTCAGAACCTGAACCAGAACATGAGTCTGAAGAATGTCCAAAGCTGAAAAGCCTCTCAGAATCTGACATGTCTCCTAAAGCCAATCAAGAACATTGCTGGAACAAAAATGGGTGTTCAGCAACAAACTTAATGAACAAGGAGAAGTAGATCAAAAGCTCTACTGAGGTATGTTTTGTTCTTTGTTATTCTTAATAGATTCTACATGAGTTGGGAAACTATCAGATTCATGTAATCAGCATAATCTTCTTTGTGATAACATTGCTGTAATATGTTTGTCAAAAATTCCAATTCTGCATTCAAGAACCAAGCATTTTTGAACTTAAACTTCATTTTATTAAGAGATTTTGTTCAGAAAATAGATTTAAACTTATTAAAAAAGAATCTGAACAATGCATTTCATCTCTTTGAAAAATTTGCATGAATCTGAATAAGAAACTGAGAATCTGAGTTCATCAGAAGCTAAGACTTATCAGACACTCATTTTTGAGAGTCTGAAGAAAGTTAAGCTCTGAAAAACTTCAGAGTCTGAAGTTTCAGAACCTGGATTTTATGACTTTTGAATCTGATAGTTATCAAACTTTTGGTCAGAATCTGATAAGTAATAACAGATGGGCAATGATGAATTAAGCTTTGAAAGTTATACTTTGTCCCTCCCAAAGTCATCAATATGAAAATGTGTTTTTATGTTTTCTATTCTGAAATGTTTTAACAAAAACACAGACACATTTTTCTTCATCAAACATGCTCAAATTGATATCAGACATGTTCAGCTTTACAAACCTTTTTGGTATCAGTCTCAATTTGATATCAGTCTCACTTTGGTATCAGACATGTTCAGCTTTTCAAACATATTTAAAAAACTCTGAACAATTCTGACTAAAAAGGTTCACAAGCACTGAGTTAAATGCAATATTTTTCTTCAGTTTTTCTGAAAAGAGTTCAGTTGTGCTAAAAACCTTCAATTGGTATATGGTCTGAACAATCTTGTCTAAAATAGTTCAGTGATACTAAACAGAATGTACTGAACATTTCTGAACAGTTTGTGTCTGATAAGAATGCTCTGAACAATCTTTTATGTTCTGAACAGCATTCTCTGATTTTGAAATGCAATGTTATATACTTCATATATGATCAAGCTTGCTCTGATGCTTATCTTTGCTGCTTAATTACCTATATGATTGCATTTTTATCTCACATGTTTTTCAAACTCTCTTATTTCTTAAAATTCTGGAAATTTTCTTTTTGTTGATGACAAAAGGGGGAGAAAAAGGAAACAAGTATTAAGGCATGAGCTCAGAATATAAGTTAAGTTCTGTCAGTTTAATTAACTTATGAGGGGGAGTAAAAGGTATTGATCCTGAGCTCTGAACATAAGTTAAGTTCTGATTGAAATTAACTTATGAGAACTGTTTTTTAAACTCTTAGCCTCTGAATTAAATTTTGTGAGATAAATTACTCTTAGTGAGTTAAAATGAATTTAAATAACTTGGATAAGACTCAGGAAGCTTACAAAACTCATCCTGTGGATTATCAGACTTAGGGGGAGAGCTTACAAACCTCATAACCTGAAGTCAGCTTGTTATTTATAATTCTGAGTGAAAATTTCACCTTATTGTTTTAAGTTAAATTTAATTAACATGGATAAGAATCAAGGGGAGCTTGCAAACCTTACCTTGAGGATTATCAGACTAAGGGGGAGCTTGCAAACCTCATCCTGAAGTCAGCTTGTTAATTAAACTTAACAACAATTCTGAAATTCTCACCTGTTTTGATCTAAACTGAATTTAATTAACCTGGATCAGACTCAGGGGGAGCTTGCAAACCTCACACCCTGTAGTCAACTTGTTAATTAAATTAACAACAATTTTCTACTAATGCTTATGTTTGTCATCATCAAAAAGGGGGAGATGTTGGAACAAAATTTGTATGAACAACTCTCTTTTGGGTTTTGATGATAACAAGTGTTAAAAAGAAAATTGGAATTGCTAATGCTTTGTTCTAAGTGTGCAGAACCATGATCTTAATGATTGGTATTTGATAATGGTTATGGAAGAACAAGCTAAGAGCAAGAAAGAAAGCATTGAAGCCTTTGTTGCAAGTCTGAAGCAAAACTGGGTCTGAAGCAGCTTCTGAAGGCAGAGTCTGAAGACTGCGTCTGAAGGGTGCTTCTGAAGGCTGAGTCTGAAGGTCAACAGAAGTCAACGTCTGAAGGCTGAGTCTGAAGGTCAACAGAAGTCAACGTCTGAAGGCTGAGTCTGAAGGTCAACAAAAGTCAACGTCTGAAGAAGTGCGTCTGACGAACAGTGCTTCTGAAGTGTGCGTCTGAAGAGAGCTCCTGAAGTACTGTTCCTGAAGAAGCTTCTGAAGTCTGAGTTCTTTAAGGAAAAGCAGGTGTCTCTGTCAACTGTAAAACCTGCAATGTCAGAACAGCTAAATGGAATTGTTGTCTCCTTCTCAGAAACATTCCCCAGGTTTTAAGGAATGTATTCAAACTTTGTGTGCTCTATTTTTAAGCACACAAACTCAGCTGACCTAGCCTCTCTTGCAACTGCTCTTTGCTGAATTTCTGGGCAATCTCAACATCTATTTTATTATCTATAAAAGGGTGATGATTTGAAGAGAAAATTGCCAAGACTCTGTACAGAAACACAACTGCAAAAACGAGAACTGCTTACTCTGTTTTTCGTATCTGTCACAAACAACTTAGGAATTCTTACAATTTGTTTATCTTAGAATTCCTTAAGTGTTAGAGTCTTAATTGAGTTGTATTAAGTGAACACCTCTGATATTTGATCAAGTGTTCAATTCAAACTTCTTTCTTTGTAAACCAGTTTGAAACAAAGTCTCAGTCTGCGTGTTGAGCATCCTGAAGTCTCATTACTTTGTGTTCTGAGCAATTAGAAGTCTCTTAGCTTTGTGCTTTGAGCAGGGAAGTCTCTTGACTTTGTGTCTTGAGCATTGGAAGTCTCTTGACTGTGTGTCTTGAGCAAGGAAGTCTCTTAGCTTGTGTGCTTTGAGCAAGGAAGTCTATTAGCTTGTGTGCTTTGAGCAGGGAAGTCTCTTAGTTGTGTGCTTTGAGCAATTGTAATCAGTTTGATTATAGTTCAAATCTCTTGTTAGTAACAAGGGGACTAGACTACTTCCGGTTTGTGGAAGGAACTAGTATAAAAAGCTTTGTGTCTTTCTTTCCCTCTCTCTTTACTTATTAATCCGCTGCATAACAAACTCTGAAAAGGTTCAGAACTGATCTACATCAAATTCTGAACTTAACATAAGTTTTAAGAAAGGAAAAGATTTCATCCACACAATTCAACCCCCCCCCCCCTTCTTGTGTGTTTTTCTCACCTTCAGTTGGTATCAGAGCCCTGAGAAAAACATGGCTTCTGGTAATTATGGTGAATCTACATCCAGAAGTGGTGGTGGTGGCCATGGTACACATAACAAGCTGTCACGTCGAATTTCGGAGATCAAGCTATTGATAAGCATTGACTCACTAATTTTAATTCACGACTGAACTTTTAATTTTTCAAAAGAAAAGTGGAAAAAAGTTCTAAATTACCACAATTTTAAAGATTTTGGGGTAGGGAATCGATTATGCGAGGGGAAGGTATTAGCACCCCTCACATCCGTTGTACTCAACAGGAACCATTAATTGGTTTAGCGTTTAATTGTGTTAGTTTGTTTGCCAAATGTTCGTAAAGAAATAAATAAATAAAAGAAGAAACAAAAAAGAGAAAAGATAAAGACTAAAAATGAGTTTTTTATTAATGTGCTTGACAAGAGTTTAATATTGCTCCTACGTATCTCCCGGTGCGATGGAGAATTCAAAGCTACGTAGTTCTTTGTAGCAAATGTTTGTGTGTTGATTGATTTTATTTAGGGAAAATGATTTGATCGCGCTTGGGCGAAAAAGTTTGCTTTAAAAATGCAAAAACATGGTCTACTATCGTTATGACGATAGTTTAATGAAAACCGATAAAAAATTTTTTACCTACTACCGTTATGAGAGTAGCTTAATGAAGGTAAAAAGGACGGACTCGCACTTGAGCGATGGTATCCGTTTAAAAACGCGCATTGACGTGAAAAAAAGTTTAATTTGGTGAGTTAGGATTGATTTTAAACGGAGGACGAATATTCAAACAAAAGCGAGGTGTTCACCTCGTTTTCGAATATTCGGGGAAGCGTCGGGTGTCTACCCAAGTTTTCCTTTTTCACTCACAAAAAGAAAACTGTTTTTATGTTTTGGTATATTGAAAATAGAATGACAATTTGTTGAAAAAGATATATGAAACCAAAAATTGAAAGCATAACACTTAGTTATTGAAACTTAAGAACAAGTTTGATTGAAAAATGAACAAGTGTGGTTCAAAGGTATTGTTGAAGAATGAACAAGTGTTATCAAAATTTGAAAAAATGCACAAGTTTGGTTGAAAATCATGAACAAATTAGTTGTTCAAGTTTGAAAAATACACAAATTTGGTTGAAAATCATGAACAAATTTGTTTGTTCAAGTTTGTGATAGAAAAATGAACAAGTGTTGTTCAAGTTTAAAGATGAACAAGTGTTGTTCAAGTTTAAAGATGAACAAGTGTATGAATGAACAATGTACAAGTTTATGAATAAACAATGAACAAGTTTATGAATGAACAATGAACAAACTTAGGAATGAACAAGGAACAAACTTGTTGTTCAAGTTAGTTATTTAAACTTGTGAATTTCCAACTATATACAAAAACTTTTGTTATGTTTTGAACAAAAATGAGTTTTAATCCTTTTTCAAAAAGAGTTCAAAAGGAAAATCAAGTTCTGAACCTTAAAAATGCCCAGAAAACTGCTTCTGAATCTCAAAAAATGCCCATAAATGCTTCAGAAGCTGAATCTCAGGTTCTGAGTAAACAGTGCTTCTGAAGTACTGTTCAGACGTTGACTTTTGTTGACTCTCAGACGCACTGTTCATCAGATGCACTGTTCATCGGACGCACTATTCTTGGGTTGACTTTTGTTGACCTTCAGAAGCACTGTTCATGGGTTGACTTTTGTTGACCTTCAGACTCTGAACTTCAGAAGCTGAACAGTGCGTCTGAAGCACTGTTCAGACTCTGAACTTCAGAGTCTGAAACACTGTTTAGAAGCTGCTTCTGAACTACTGTTCAGAAGCTGCTTCTGAACTGATTTTCAGAACCTTAAAGGGTAAAAAACTTCGAATTCAGTTAAAAAAAGAATTAACCCACTTCTGTTTTGATGTTTCTCAAACTTTGAGATTTCTTTGAGGTTTTAAAATGATGTTTTTAGTTCAAAAATGAATTAAAAGCCACTAATAATGCAGAAAACAATGCTGAATCAAACAGGAATCAGAACAAATGCAAACAACAATGCAAATGAAATACAAAAGGTTTAGGATGACTTACAAATTCTTGGCAAATGCTTGACATGCAAGAAACTGAAAGGACCTTGGAAAATTGCTGTTTTCTTGAAATGGAAGTAATGCAGGATAAGAAACAGCAAAAACAATTGATGTTTTGCAGTTGTTCCTTACTTTGGGTATGATATTTATGGGGGTTTGATGGTTGTTTTGATGGCTGGGTTTGTTTATGATGGTTTGTGATGAAAGAAACAGAAAACAGAGTTTCTGGCTTTCAAAGGTTGCTGGGAATTTTGGCTATTCCTCCTGGTTTTGAGTTGTTCTAGATTCCTCTAAAACAAACTGCTGAAATGCTCTAAAGATCAGATTGAATTGTATTACACAAACTGTGTAAAAACTGTGTTAAAACTGGGTGCTAAAACTGAACTGTGTTTAATCAAAACTCTGTGTTTTGTGTGGAAATTCTGTCAAAAGAACTCTGAGTTTTAGCAAAGAAAAACTGTCTGAAATGTGTATCAAAGAAGGTGTCTTCAATCCTTCAGCATTGGCTTCTTTATATAGGCAAATATGTCATCATTTGAAATCAAATGTAATCATGAAAATCCTCTAAAACAAGGTTGTTTTGTGGGCTATGACCAAGACATTTGCTAGCATTTAATGCAAAAGGAAGGAGGTGACATTGCCTTGTGATCATGGTGAAGACTTTGGCTAAATTCAGAACAATTGGGGTCTGATTTTGACAGGAATTGCTGGAATCAAGGGAAAACAGAGTGTTGCTTGTGCATAGCTTGGGAGAAACAATGGAAAACGTGTGTTGCATTGTGCAGAGGTTGGGAGAAACAATGGGGAAAGGTGCTGCACTCAGAAGAAAGAAGAAATGCTGGAATAGGTCAGCTGGTTTGAGAAACAGGGCAAGTGGTTTCAGAACCGGGGCAAGTGGTTTTGCAGCTTAAATTGACTGGTTTTGGTAAAGGAGAGAAGGAAGAAATGCAGGCAAGGTGGTGGCTGGAAAGCAGGTCAGTTGCAGAGAAATTTGGGGAAGAATGTCACGTGCTTGTTGGCTGGGCTTTCTTTCTTTGTTTCTGAGTCTGAACACATGTGTCAGGCACGTGTTCAGCTCTTCTTCCTTTTCTTCTTTTGTTTTCTTTTGTTTTGTTTTGCTTTGAAATAAATAATAAAACAAATAATAATAAAAGTAATAATAATAATAATAATAATAATAATAATAATAAAAGTAATAATGAAATAATAATAATAATAATGATAATAATAATAAGGATGATAATAATAATAATAATGAAAAAGATAATAACAATAATAATAATAATAGTAGTGATAATAATAATAATAATAATAATGATAATATGATGATAATAATAATAATAATGATAATAATAATGATAATGAAAAAGATAATAATAGTAATAATGGTAATGGTAATAATAATAGTAATAATAGTAATGAAAAAGATAATAATAATAATAGTATTAATGAAAAAAGATAATGATAATAATAGTAATAAAAGTAATAATGATGATAATAATAATAATAGTAGTGATAATAATAATAATAATGATAATAATAATAAAGATGATAATAATAATAATGATGAAAAAGATAATAATAGTAATAATAATAGAAATAATAATAATAATAAAGTAAAGAATAAAAATAAAAATAAAAGAATAGTAATAATATTAAAAAGAAAATAAAGATAATAATAATAAAAATGTGAAAAGCAAAGGAAAAATGAGTCAAAAAATGGGGTATGACAGATGCCCCTATTTAAGTCTTCTTCGTTGCGGAGATTAAAAGTGAAATTTTAAATTCGACGGGTCGAAGAGATTTAAATACAGAGTACACCATTTTTTGATCAATTTTTGAGTTGAAAATGCTATGGATGTATGCATGCAATGTTGTGAATGCTCGCGATGCAAGTATGAATGCAAAGACGGTGAGGATGACCTGACTGGGGATAAAATAAAACAAAGGGATACCCGGGTTTGTTAAAGAAACGGGATCCGACTCTACTGGGGAGAACGTAGTGTCACTGGGGAAGGGATTGTCTACTACCACATTGATTCAGAATGATAGCTTAATAAAGACAAAAGACCAAGGTTACCTTGGTGGCTTCACCGGGGATTTTATGTTGGTTTTATCGCTACTATCGTGTAAATGATAGCTTAAATAAGGTAAAAGAAAAAGACATTGTCTACCATCAACAAAAATGACAGCTTAAAGAAGACAGATGACGTCACTGGGGAATATGACATGTAAGTATATGGTTGATAGCTTAAAAAAGGTAACATAAAAAGAAAAGACTTCGCCAACTATCGGTGTGTGGATAGCATAATGAAGGCAGACAAAACATTTTACCTACTACCATTGTGATGGTAGCTTAATGAAGGTAAAATATAAAGGAAAAGACAAGGTCTACTATCGTTGTGATGATAGCTTAATGAAGACCGATAAAAACTTCACTGGGGAGCAAGCACCTCACTGGGAAACAAGCACCTCACTGGGAAAAGACAAGGTCTACTATCGTTGTATGGATAGCTTAATGAAGACCGACAACTTATTTTACCTACTACCGTTGTGCTGGTAGCTTAATGAAGATAAAATGTAAATGAAAAGACATGGTCTCTTCACTGGGGATAAATGTCAGCTGTTCGGGTTATTGCCGAACTAGCCACAGGAAACAAAGATAAACGTCAGCTGTTCGGGTTACTGCCGAACTAGCCACTGACGACAAAATGAAACAATGACATGCACAAGCTGTTCATTAAAGAACTGCCACTTCAACTGGGGAGAAAAGATGCACAAGCTGTTCGTTAAAGAACTGCCACTTGGCATAAAAATAAGATAAAAGATGCACAAGTTGTTCGTTTGAACTGCCACTTGGCATACAGACATGATAAAAGATGCACAAGCTGTTCGTTAAAGAACTGCCACTTGGCATAAAGACAAGATAAAAGATGCACAAACTGTTCGTTAAAGAACTGCCACTTGGCATAAAGAAGGATAAAAGATGCACAAGCTGTTCGTTAAAGAACTGCCACTTGGCCCAAAGGAGGTGACATCTATGGACCAGACACACTGGGGATGACACTTGGGGAAAAGAAGGTTACAAATTGTTTATGATTGATTGGTGTGAGAAGACAATTAAAACAAGACTCATGGTGGTTAATGCAGCCATGTATGAATGATATTGTTTGTATGTTGTATATGCATGAATGTGTATATGCATGAATGTATGAATGTACGTATGACAATACGACTTGTATGCCTCGTATGACTGTATGAAGGATTGACTTGATTGATTGTATTTTGCGAACGTCTAAAAAAAGACAAACGCTCGAGGGCATAAGGCCTCTCGGAAAGAGTGCGGAGTCGCCACCAAAGTTTTTGTTTAAAGGGAACGTTGATAAACCCTTAAGTTTTTTATTTTTAAAGGGAAACGATAATAAAACCCTTTGACGATGAGGAAAGGATGGTCATCGTAACCATTACCGGGTTCGGGAGTCGATTACGCAAGGGGAAGGTATTAGCACCCCTCATGTCCGTTGTACTCAACGGGAACCTCCTAGTTAGTTAAAGCTAAAAGTGTTTTTTAAAAGTTTTGCCTGCATGCTTGAATATATAAAGATAATAAAGAAGGGGGAAAAGAATAAATATATAATAAAGGGAAAAAAAGAAAGTTTTTATTATTGTGCTTGACAAGATGATGATCTTGCTCCTACGTATCTCCTGGTGCGATGGAGAATTCAAAGCTACATAGTTCTTTGGTAGAAAACGTTTCTTTGTTGGTTGTTTTTAAAGAACGATGTTATTGATCGCATTCTTACGATTAAACGTAGCTTGTACGCTCGCGCATGGGAGGCTTAAGCGTTTGTTTAAATCACGCTAGAATTGATAAAAACATGTCCGTTGGGAAAAAGGTTTTCAATTGACCACGGGGGGCCAAGAAATGGTTCATTTGGTCACGGGGGACCAAGAAAAGATTCAATGGACTCAACGGAGTCGAGCATTGATTCAAAAGGTCACGGGGGACCAAAAAGGGGTTCGATTGACTCAACGGAGTCAAGAAAGGGTTCAATTGATCCAACAGGATCAAGAAAAGGTTCAATGGACTCAAAGGAGTCGAGCATTGAACAAAATGGTCACAAGGGACCAAAAAGGTTTGAATTGACTCAACGGAGTCAAGAAAGGGTCGATTGATCCAACGGGATCAAGAAAGGGTTCAATGGACTCAACGGAGTTGAACATTGATTTAAATTGACTCAACGGAAATGGACTCAATGGAGTCGAACATTGATTTAAATTGACTCAACGGAGTCAAGAAAAGGGTCGATTGATCCAACGGGATCAAGAAAGGGTTCAATGGACTCAACGGAGTCGAACATTGATTTAAATTGGCTCAACGGAGTCAAGAAAGGGTTTTGGTGTATTGGATGCGTTGAAAATAGAATGATGATTGCCCGAATAACGAGACATACGTCAAGTATTCGTGCAACCGGGAAATGGAGAGACATACGTCAAACCATTCCTTTTTCATTCAAGTTTATTGTTTGAAACTTAAAACGTATTTTTTCTTGGTGGAGTTTGAAAAGAATGACGATTGTCTAAACAATGAGACATACGTCAAGTGTTCATTCAATCGGGGAATGGAGAGACATACGTCAAACCACTCCTTTTTTCATTCGAGTTTGTTTTGAAACTTAAGAAATCCCAAAAGAGCAAAATACTTAGTTAAAAACTTATGAACAAGTTTAAAAATTCAAATTAGTTGTTGCAACTTATGAATAAGTTTGAGAAAAATGAACAAGTGTTGTTCAAGTTTGGAAAATGTACAAGTTTGGAAATTGTACAAGTTCGGCTCAAGTTTGGAAAATGAAATTCATGAACACATTTGTTGTTCAAGTTTGTTGAAATTAAGAACAAGCTTTGTTGAAAATCATGAACAAATTTGTTGTTCAAGTTTGGTTTTGAAACTTATTGAACAAGTTCGGCTCAAGTTCAAGTTTAAAAAAAATGAACAAGTTTCTTGTTATTCAAGTTAACTATTTAAACTTGTGAATTTCCAAACGTATGCAAAAGCCCTTGTTCATTTTTTGAACCAAAATGAGTTTTAATCCTCTTAGGTTCTGAATCTTCAAGTTAAAACGCCAAAAATTAGCTTTTAAAAGCCTGAACTCAGAAACTGAGTTCTGTCATGGTCGCAGAGCGACCTGATCCTGGCTCTGCGAACCCTGAGCTCTGTCATGATCGCAGAGCGACCAGAACTTGGCTCTACGAACTCTTCGAAAATTTGAACTCGGAAGCTGCTTCTGAACTATTGTTCAGAAGCTGCTTCTGAACAAGCTTCAGAACCTTAAGAGGATTGAAAAACTTTGGAAATTAGCAAGAAAAGGAGTACAACACTTCAGTTTGGTGTTTTGCAAACTTGAGATTTCTTTGAAGTTTCAAAAGTTGTTTTTTTAGTGCAAAATGATTTGAACAAATACTAAGGATGCAAAACTGAGATTGAATCAAAAACAAATGCAAGCAGCAATGCAAAATGAAAGATAAAGAATTCAGAATGACTTACAAAACTCCTAGCAAATGCTTGTGTTGCAAGAAAAATGGAAAAGGCTTGGATGATGATGGTTTTGCAAAATTGGAAGTGTTGATGAACACAAACAGCAAGAACAAAGATATTGCTATTGTTCCTCCCTCTTTGTATGAGGTTTAAAGGCTGTTTTGGTTGTTTGGTTACTTTGTGTTGGTTTGGGCTAATTTGTGAAAGAAGGGAATGGACTTTGCTCTAAAATTCCCTCCTAGAATTCTCTCTAATTCACTGTCAATTCCCTCTAAAATTTCCCTCTAATTCACTGCCAATTCACTCTTTTTAACTGTCAAAAATCTGTGTATTGAACTCTCTCTAATCCTGCAGCAATGCATGGCTTTTATAGGCAAAAATGAGATCAAATGTAATGATGAAAATCCCTAAAATCAGGCTGTTTTTGTGGGCTAAAATCAGGCTATTTGCTTTGCATTTAATGCAAAAGGGAAGAGGTGACCTTGCCTTGCTACAATGGTCAAGACTTTGGCCAAATTCAGAAGGCAAAGCAGCTGATTTCTGACAGAAAATGCTTGGAACAATGGAAAAACAGGGCTGTTTGCAAAACAGGGCAGCAGTTTTGCTGCAATCTTCGAATGGTTTTGATAAAGCCTATGGCAAGGTGGATGCTGGAAAATAGCAGGGTCAGTAGCAGGTAAAATGGTAGGGGAGAAGTGCTGCCCATGGGCAACAACTAGCTGAGTTACTTGCTTGGTTTTGCTTCTTCTTCCTTTCTTTTCTTGCTTAGCAATTGGCACATGTTTTCTTTCTTTCTTTGTTGAATCCAGCAGTAATCATGATAATAATAGATGATAATAATAATAGATGATGACAATAATAATAATAAAAGAAAGGTAAATCAGAAAAATCAAAACCTGCAAAATTCGCAGAGTTCGCAGAGCGACCTGGGTTTGGCTCTGCGAAATTCATCGCAAAGTTTGCAGAGCCAAATTGACATCGCTCTGCGAAATCTTTTCTCTTTTTTTGTTGACTTTTGTTGACTTTCTCTTCTCTTTTTTTTTTTTGTTGACTTTCTTTTTTTTGAAAAAGCTTGGGACAAAATTAGGGTACAACATGTATAACTGATAAACTTGATGAAACAAGATTTGACAGATAAGATGGAAAGTGGACCGACGTCGCATTACAAACACTCGGTAATCTTCATTGGGGAGGATGCCACTGGGGACATATCGAAATGCTGACGGGGTAAAGCCCGACATATGCAGCAACTGATGGGGAATAGACACTTCCTGGGGAGAACGTGTTAATCCAAAACCTGGTAGAAGAAATGGTGCTTCCGTGGGGATGCTTATTCTTTTTGCTTGTTTTTTTTTTTTGAGTCCCTAATTTTTGCCTGAATCGTCGTTTCGGGTTTTCGATTCACTGGGGATATATCAAAACATTGACGGGGTAAAGCCGCAACAACTGATGAGGAATAAACACCTCCTGGGGGGATCGTGCTAATCCACTGGGGAGAATGAAAATCTTTATCTGTTCTCAGGACAGCTGTCGACGCACACTTCACTTATTCATGAGTTCAGAGAAAATGTGTTTGTTGTTTGTGCTTTCCAAAAATATAAAAGATTTATGATTTTTTTTGAAAAAAAAGTTTTGCTTCAAGTACTACCATCAACAATAGAAGAAATTTATAAACAGAATAAATGGTGAAATTTTTGGCTTAGCAACTGGTAAGGAGGTTAAACTGGTTCTGATTAAAACTGGTTCTGAACCTAACAGGTTCTGAACTTGAAACTTAGCACAATTTAAATCACAGTTATGCAGCAGAATTAAAAAGTGCAGAAATAAAAGAACACAAGGTTTGTTAACCCAGTTCGGAGTAAACACCTCCTACTCTGGGGGATACCAATCCAGGAAGGAAATCCACTATTGGAATTAACCCTTAAGACTCAGACACTGACCTCCCAGTTCCTATCCTAAGCAATCAACTTCCACCTAGTCAGACTTCTACCCATGCATGAGTATTAGAGTCCACTAACTTCCTATTTAAGCAACAGCCCAGTTACTTGAACAACTTGAACAACTTGAACTAAACCCAATTCTTAAACAAAACTACCCAATTTTTGAAGAACACACTTCAAAACAAAAACTTCATTCTTGCTTAAAAGCTTTGAATGAATTACAACTCAATTAAACCTAAACCAACTCAAAACATATGAGTGGTGCACAAAACAAAGCTTAAAAAGCTTACACACACTAAGACTCAATTCTCTGAATTTTTCTCTCTAAATCATGTCTCTTGAATAGCAGCAAACCACTCCTTATATAGTCTTCAGCAAGCAACATTAATCTTAATTAAATCTTCTCAAATAGATATGTTTCTGAATTATGCAAGGCTTAAAAAGGAAACATATAAATCTTCAATGTATCTGCAAAACATTCCTTCAGGAAATACGATCTTCATAAAATATGAGCCAATCTTCTGAATTAGATTTGTTTATGAATTATGAATGATCCAATAAGGAAACAAATAAACCTGCAATGTATTTTAATAAAGATTCTGCAGAAAAATACGAACTTCATAAAACTGAACCAAATCTTCATAAAATCTTCACCAAATCAACCAGCAATCTAGAAGCAATATGCGAAGATAAATACTTGATAAATCTCGCCAAGATTCGCACTAAAATAGCTTGTAAAAATGCAGCTTCTGAAGAAGTCAACAAAAGTCAACGCGGGCATCAGACTCACATTTCAGCTTCTGAAGGATTTTTCAGCTTCTGAACAGCTTCAAATCAAGTTTCTTGCAACTGAAGACTTGTTCTAAATAAGGAGATGCATCTATTCAACACATTGGATTTGCCAAAACATGCAGCCAACTACAAAATACTCAACAATCTCCCCCTTTGGCAAATTTTTGGCTAAAACCAATGTTCACACACCCAAGTTCTTCAATCTCCCATAAGACTATCTCAGCAATGATGAAATTCTGGCCAAGCAATAAACAGAGATAACAGGTTCTGAACCAGACAGGTTCTGAACAACACACAGGACACAATAATTTGCAAAGCAGAGCACAAACACAAACACACACAGGCAACAAATTAAAATGCAGGAAAGTAAAAAGGCACAGAGGTTTGTTAACCCAGTTCGGAGTAAACACCTCCTACTCTGGGGGATACCAATCCAGGAAGGAAATCCACTATTGGATTTAATCCTCAAGACTCAGACACTGACTCCCAGTTCCTATCCCAAGCAATTAACCTCCACCTAGTCAGACTTCTACCCAACTCTGAGTAATAGAATCCACTATCTTCCTATTCAAGCAACTGCAACCCAGTTACTGAACCCCTTAACTATAACACTCTGTTTTTAAGAAAACTTCAAAAACACAAAGACTTCATTCGTACCTAAAGGCTTAGAATGAATCACAACTCTATAAAACTCTAAACCAACTCAAAACATATGAGTGGTGCACAATAAACTCTAAGTTAAAATACAGACTCAATTTTCTGATTTTCTAACTCTCTAAATCGTAAGTCTTCAATAGCAAAGCTCCTCCTTTTATAATCTTCAGCAAGCCTCTTAATTATGCTCCAAATCTTCTGAATTGATTTGTTACTGGAATAAGATTGATCCAATAATGTAACAAATAAAACTGTATCCAATCTTTGAAAGATTTAAAACAGAAAATACGAATTTTCATAACTTTAAACCAAATCTTCAAAGATATCTTCTCCAATTAAACCAGCCTTCTAGAAGCAATTATACAAGGATAATTCCTTGCCAAATCTCCCAAGATACGCGCAAAAACAATCCAGCAAACCCAGCTTCTGACGTGGTCAACAGAAGTCAACGCTGGCTTCAGAACCTGAAACTGCTTCTGAAGTGCTACAGTGCTTCTGATGAGCATTTCAGCTTCTGATGTAGATTTCAGCTTCTGAATGGCTTCTAATAAGAAAACTTGTAACTGAAGAAATGTTCAACATGAGGAAATGCTTCTATTCCATACTTTGGTTTTGCCAAACAATGCAGCCAACACCAAAAGACTCAACAATCTCCCCCTTTGGCAAATTTTTGGCTAAAACCATCCAAGTTCTTCAGTCTTCCATAAAATTAACTCAGCAATGAAGAACTCCACAATGATCAATCATAACATAGCATAGAGCTAAGCAGCGGACAAAGTTATGACTATCATAATACACAAAATAGCTTCAGTTTGATGGTATCAGAGCAAGTACTGATTAACAGCTTCAGTTCAAGGTATCAAAGCTACTGATCAACTCTTGATCATCACAAACATGGTATCAGAGCTTCTAATCAACTCCCCCTGAAGCTTCACAAACATATAAACTCTACTCCCCCTTACTACTGAACTACAGAGCATACTTCAACAGCTGAACCTAACTGTTCTTCAGGACCACACTTCAGGATCACAACATCACTCAGGATCACAACTACCATGTACTCCCCCTGAGACACATATACTCCCTTGATTATATCTGGACAAATATTGCTTGGTATCAGAGCAAAGCTAGTCACCTTCTGAACCAAAGACACACATATCTGAAATGCAGCAATACATCTTCTGATTCTTGGTATCAGAGCCAACAGAGCCAACACATTGCATAAGATTTTCTCCCCCTTTTTAGCCATAAAATTCTGACAAATCATAGTCTTCAAATAGGGAAGGAAAACTGCACAAACATCTTCAACTACTGTCCCAGTTTGAACTTCAGACTTAGTATCAGAGACAGTATCACTCTTAGCACTAACAAAGCTGGCAGGTACTCTATCTTCCTCACATCCAGTTTGCTTTAATTGCTAGAATTCTTCATATAAGCACACACCTAACTTGCTCCTTAAGTTTTCAAACTGCTTAGCATCCAAGGCCTTTGTGAAAATGTCAGCAACTTGTTCTTCAGTAGCTACATGTTCCAGCTGAATGACTTTATCCTCCACAAGGTTTCTGATAAAATGATGTCTAATGTCTATGTGTTTGGTTCTGCTGTGCTGAATTGGATTCTTAGAAATGTTGATGGCACTCAAATTGTCACAGAACAATGTCATAGTTCCTTGTTCAATGTTGTACTCCTCCAGCATTTGTTTCATCCACACCAGTTGTGAGCAACTACTCCCAGCAGCAATGTACTCAGCTTCAGCAGTTGACAATGAAACACAGTTTTGTTTCTTGCTGAACCATGATATCAAGTTATTTCCTAAGAAGAAACAACCTCCTGAAGTGCTCTTCCTGTCATCAGCACTTCCAGCCCAGTCAGCATCACAAAATCCCATCAATTTAGAACTTGAACTATGAGAATACATGATTCCATAGTCACTTGTGCTATTCACATACTTCAAGATCCTTTTGACTTGTGTCAGATGACTCATTTTAGGATCAGCTTGGTATCTTGCACATACTCCAACAGCATAAGTGATATCAGGTCTGCTTGCAGTTAAATACAATAAGCTCCCTATCATGCTTCTGTAGTGACTTTGATCAACTGATACTCCTTGTTCATCTTTGGTTAGCTTCAGATGAGTAGCAGCTGGTGTCTTCTTATGAGCAGCTGATTCCATTCCAAACTTCTTCACTATGTTCTTGGCATATTTACTCTGAGAAATGAAGATTGTATCTTCCATTTGCTTGACTTGTAATCCAAGAAAGTATGTCAGCTCACCAACTAAGCTCATTTCAAATTCTGACTGCATCTGCTGAACAAACAATTTGACCATCTTCTGAGACATCCCTCCAAACACTACGTCATCCACATAAATCTGAGCTATCATCAGACTCCCATTTTCATCTTTCACAAACAAAGTCTTATCAGAACCTCCTTTTCTGTAACCTTGAGCCACAAGAAACTGAGTCAGCCTGTCATACCATGCTCTTGGTGCTTGTTTCAATCCATACAATGCCTTCTTCAACTTCTACACGTGTTCTGGAAACTTAGGATCCACAAAACCCTTAGGCTGTTCAACATATACCTCTTCTTGCAAATATCCATTCAGAAATGCGCTCTTCACATCCATCTGGAATAATTTGAACTTGAGAATGCAGGATACACCCAACAGTAGTCTTATGGACTCTAGTCTGGCCACAGGTGCAAAGGTTTCATCAAAATCCAATCCTTCTACTTGAGTATAGCCCTGAGCAACCAACCTAGCCTTGTTTCTGACCACAGTACCATTTTCATCTGTTTTATTCTTGAATATCCACTTAGTGCCAATCACATTCAGCCCTTCTGGTCTTGGAACAAGATCCCACACTTCACTCCTTTTGAATTGATTCAACTCATCTTGCATTGCTTCAATCCAAAATTCATCAGTTAGGGCTTCTTTCACATTTTTAGGCTCAACCTTTGACACAAAGCAAGAATCAGTAGCAGCTGGTTCTGATCTCCTGGTTCTGACACCTTGATCTAAGCTTCCAATGATTAAGTCTTTAGGATGATCTTTCTGAACTCTAATTGATGGCCCTTTACCATTTGGAACTTGATCTGGTTGATCTTCTGCTTCTTCAGACTCTGAATGCTTTTCTGCTTCTGAAGTTTGTTCTTCTGAGGCTTCAGATTCTGGAACAACTTCAGGCTCATTCTTTTCATTCTCAGCAGACAAATCATCAATAACCACATTTATGGACTCCATCACAACCTTGGTTCTGGAATTAAACACCCTGTAAGCTCTGCTGTTTACTGAATAACCCAGGAATATGCCTTCATCTGACTTAGGATCCAGCTTTCTCCTATTTTCTCTATCAGCCAAAATATAGCATCTGCTCCCAAAAACATGGAAATATTTGACTGTAGGCTTTCTCCCTTTCCACAATTCATACAGAGTTGATGCAGTACCCTTCTTTAAAGTGACTCTGTTGTGTATGTAACATGCTGTGTTCATTGCTTCAGCCCAAAACATATATGGCAACTTCTTAGCATGCAACATAACTCTTGCACATTCTGCTAATGTCCTATTCTTCCTCTCCACTACACCATTTTGCTGAGGTGTGATAGGTGCAGAGAATTCATGTTTTATTCCTTCAGAAGCACAGAATTCTGAAAAACTCTTGTTTTCAAATTCCTTGCCATGATCACTTCTGATTCTGACAATACCACAATCCTTCTCTCTTTGTAATTGAGTACATAAGTCTTTAAACACTTCAAAAGTATCAGACTTCTCTCTAACAAAGTTGATCCATGTGTATCTTGAGTAGTCATCTACCATTACAAAAGCATACCTCTTGCCTCCAATACTCTCTACTTGCATAGGTCCCATCAAATCCATATGAACAAGTTCTAGTACTTTAGTAGTTACCTGGTGAACTAATCTGGGATGAGACTTTCTTGTTTGTTTTCCAATTTGACAATCACCACAAACATTGTCCTCATTGATCTTCAGATTAGGTACACCTCTGATAGCTTCAGTACTTAGGATTTTTTTCATGCCTTTCAGATGCAGATGTCCCAGCTTCTGGTGCCAGAGCTTGACTTCCTCTTCTGAGCTCATAAGACAAGAAGTCAAACTTCTTTCTTCTTCAGAAACCCACAAGTAACAATTGTCTTTGGATCTGCAGCCTCTCATCTGAATCTCATCTTTCTGATCAGTAACAATGCACTCTTGCTTGTTGAAATTAACCTTTAAGTCTTGATCACAAAGTTGACTAATGCTGATCAGATTTGAAGTTAATCCTTCCACCAGTAGCACATCATTAAGTATGGGCAAACCTTCTCTGATCAAATCACCAATACCCAGAATCTGACCTTTTACACCATCTCCAAATGTCACATAGCTTCTGGAGTATGATCTGATATTGCTCAGCAGCTTCTTCACACCAGTCATGTGCCTTGAACACCCACTATCAAAATACCAGTCTTCTTTTGAAGTTGCTCTCAAAGAAGTGTGAGCTATAAGGCCTACATTCTGAATTTTGGGCTTCCATACCTTCTGAACATTGTGTCTGGGGGCAGCTGGTTGCACTCTTCTATACTGAAAATGCTCAGGATAGCCATACAGTTTGAAGCAGAATGGTTTGATATGCCCTTTCTTTCCACAATGATGACAAATCCATGGATGATTTCTCCTCCTTCTGTTTCTAAAAAAATTTTGGGACTGCTTCTGAGGTAGCATATGAACTTGCTTCTGACCTTGCATCTGGGGTCTTTTCTGAGCTTGCATCTGGGATTGTTTCTGAGGTCTTATCTGAGATGCTCCAATCATAGGATTATCAGTTTTAGTGGCAGGAACAAACTCTTTAACAAGAATCTTCTGTTTGGAGTTCTGAGTCTGATCATCAAAGCCTAATCCAGTTTTTCCTTGTTGCTGAGCACCCAAAATTTCATCCAACACATTAGTAGCAGTATTCATCATTCTAACCTGTTTTTTCATATGTTCAAGTTGGGAATTTAATTGGTTCACTTCTTCTTTCAAATCTGAATTCTGCACAAGTAGTTCTCCCTTTTCAGCCTCCAGTTGAAAAATAGTCTCTTTCTGATCCAGCACTTGTTTGCAAACCTCAGCACTTCTGGTATACAGCTTCCTGTAGTTGTCAGCTAGTTCATCATATGAAGTTTTAACCGCTTCAGACACAGATGAACCTTCAGACTCTGAGTCAGACTCTGACAAAGTCTCAGACTCTAAACCAGGTTCCTTCTTCAAGATAGCTCCTGACTTTACAACCAGACCAGTATCACACAGATCAGATTCACTAACATCATCATCTTCAGAACCATCATCAGACCATGAAATAGCTAGGCTCTTTTTCTGCTTCTTGAGAAAAGTGGGACATTCAGACTTGATGTGTCCATACCCTTCACACTCATAGCACTGCACACCTTTAGCTTGGTTACTTTTCTCCTCAGACTTGGTCTTCTTCTCATCAGTTTGTTGCTTTTTGTTATTGACTCTGAAATTCTGACCTTTGGCTTTGGCTTTTCTGTTAACATTCTTCAGAATCTTGTTGAATTGTTTTCCCAGCAACACTAGAGCTTCTGATAAGTCATTATCCTCCTCATCAGACTCATGTTGATCATCAGCTCCTGAATTAACTGCAAATGCTATTCCTTTCCCTTTCTTATCAGGCTGTTTGCAGAATGCAGTCTCAAAATTAAGCAAAGACCCAATCAGCTCCTCAAGCTTCATAGTGGTGATATCATGAGCCTCTTCAATTGCTGTAACCTTCATGTCAAACCTTCTGGGCAAGGACCTGAGGATTTTTCTTACTAACTTCTCATCAGACATCTTTTCACCAAGAGAGTCAAAAGAATTTGCCATATCAAGCACATTCATATAGAAATCCTGGATATTTTCATCCTCCTTCATCTTCAGGTTCTCAAACTTGGTGGTCAGCAGCTGCAATCTGGACATCTTCACCTTAGAAGTTCCTTCATGAGTGGTCTTCAGAATTTCCCAAGCCTCCTTAGCCACAGTACATTGTTTGATGAGTCTGAACATGTTCTGATCAACACCATTGAAGATAGCATTCAAAGCTTTTGAATTTCCCAGTGACAGATCATCTTCAGCTTTGGTCCATTCCTCCTCAGGCTTCAGAACCTCAGTCTTGTTACCATCTTTGTCTGTATACACAGGATGATCCCAGCCTTTAATCACAGCTTTCCAAGTCCTGCTGTCAATAGATTTTAAGAATGCACACATCCTAGACTTCCAATACTCATAGTTTGTGCCATCTAGTAGGGGTGGTCTATTGACATAGCCTCCTTCTCTATCCATGCTTGCCAGATATTAAGTCCTCTGGATCTCACCCAAATTACAGGCAGGGTGCCTGCTCTGATGCCAATTGAAATTCTGGCCAAGCAATAAACAGAGATAACAGGTTCTGAACCAGACAGGTTCTGAACAACACACAGGACACAATAATTTGCAAAGCAGAGCACAAACACAAACACACACAGGCAACAAATTAAAGTGCAGGAAAGTAAAAAGGCACAGAGGTTTGTTAACCCAGTTCGGAGTAAACACCTCCTACTCTGGGGGATACCAATCCAGGAAGGAAATCCACTATTGGATTTAATCCTCAAGACTCAGACACTGACTCCCAGTTCCTATCCCAAGCAATTAACCTCCACCTAGTCAGACTTCTACCCAACTCTGAGTAATAGAATCCACTATCTTCCTATTCAAGCAACTGCAACCCAGTTACTGAACCCCTTAACTATAACACTCTGTTTTTAAGAAAACTTCAAAAACACAAAGACTTTATTCGTACCTAAAGGCTTAGAATGAATCACAACTCTATAAAACTCTAAACCAACTCAAAACATATGAGTGGTGCACAATAAACTCTAAGTTAAAATACAGACTCAATTTTCTGATTTTCTAACTCTCTAAATCGTAAGTCTTCAATAGCAAAGCTCCTCCTTTTATAATCTTCAGCAAGCCTCTTAATTATGCTCCAAATCTTCTGAATTGATTTGTTACTGGAATAAGATTGATCCAATAATGTAACAAATAAAACTGTATCCAATCTTTGAAAGATTTAAAACAGAAAATACGAATTTTCATAACTTTAAACCAAATCTTCAAAGATATCTTCTCCAATTAAACCAGCCTTCTAGAAGCAATTATACAAGGATAATTCCTTGCCAAATCTCCCAAGATATGCGCAAAAACAATCCAGCAAACCCAGCTTCTGACGTGGTCAACAGAAGTCAACGCTGGCTTCAGAACCTGAAACTGCTTCTGAAGTGCTACAGTGCTTCTGATGAGCATTTCAGCTTCTGATGTAGATTTCAGCTTCTGAATGGCTTCTAATAAGAAAACTTGTAACTGAAGAAATGTTCAACATGAGGAAATGCTTCTATTCCATACTTTGGTTTTGCCAAACAATGCAGCCAACACCAAAAGACTCAACAAATGAAGAACTCCACAAAAATATAACATAGCAAACAGATTAGCAGCGGATTCAGCTATGTTAAACATTAAAAACTAATCAGTTTCAGCTTCTGAACACTGATACACACAAAACAGCTTCTGATCAACTTGAAGCACACAAAACACAGTCATTGATCAACTCCTCCTGATCATCACAAACACTCCTGAAGCTTCACAATACTCCCCCTGCAACTCAGCATTCAACATTACTCCATAAAAACTCCCCTTTAAATCTGAACTGTAGTAACTTGTTAAACAAGTAACTTCTGAAAATTCTGGAAAGCTTGAAACACTTCAGGACCACAAACACTCAGGAATATAATACCCTTGTACTCCCCCTGAGACACATACTCCCCCTCAATAATATCTTGACAACTCTTGTTGCATTGGTTCTGAACTCTGAGCTTCACAGATAACTTCTGAATAGCACTGAAAGCTGAACATCTGAAATTTGAACTAATTCTGAGCAGCAACACATCTTCAAATTTTGAACAGCTCAAGCATAAGATTTTCTCCCCCTTTTTAGCCACAAAATTCTGACAAATCTCAGACTTCAAATAGGGAATAAAATCAAAACAAGTAACACAAATCCTTGAAAGAACTTCAGACTCAGATTTAGGATCACACTCAGCATGAGCACAACTGGCAGGTACTCTATCTTCCTCACATCCAGTTTGCAGTAATTGCTATAAATCCTTATGCTGACTAACATTTGAAGAACCACAACCAAAACCATTCCTCCCAGCAATTTGTTTCTCAAAATCAGCCACTCTTTTCTGATCACAAGTCCTAGCAACTTCAGACTTACAAGAAAATAGTACCTTCTGAGCAGGAACATGAACTTTGCTCCAGACTTTGGATGGTCCAGCACCAGAATTCTTCTGTGCTATAGGAATTGGCTTGCTGTCATCAGCAACAGCCTTTCCATTTCCTTTGTTCAGATTCTGAGCAATACCTTCACTCTTAGGTCTCCAAACTTTCTTGATTTTGCTCTTGTTCACAGCTGGTTCAACTTTTCTGTGTTGCAAATGTTTGGGATAACCATGCAATTTGTAACAAAAAGGTTTAATGTGACCCTTTTTACCACAATGATGACAGACCCAAGGTTGATTCCTTCTTTTGTTTCTGTTAAACTTCTGGGAATGCATCTGAGCATGCTTCTGAGGCAGCATCTGAACTTGCTTATGAGGTATCATTTGAGCTGGCCTCTGACCTTGCATCTGTGCTTGTTTCTGAGGTCTCCTCTTTGATGTTCCAACCATAGAATCATGAGTTTGAGTAGCAGGAACAAACTGACTAACAGGATTTTTCTCCTTGAGCTTCAGACTCTGATCAACATAACCTAACCCAGTTTTTTCTTGCTTCTGGACATCTAGAATCTCCTCCAACTTATCAGTAGCAGAGTTCATCATCCTAACTTGCTTTTTATCTGATCAAGTTGGGAATTCAAAAGTGTTACTTCTTCACTAAGATCAGCAATCTGTCCTATATGAGCACATCTTTCAGACTGCAGCTGGCACACAGTTTCCTTCTCAGTCTCTAATAACTTGATCAAATCTTGATTTCTGAGATACAATTCTTCATAAGAAATAGCTGGTTTCTCAAAAATCAATTCTTCATTACAGGCTTCAGATTCTGATGAAGTTTTAGACTCTGAATAGACCACAGATTTTGAACAAGCTTCTGAAACTGTAAGAGCAGCAACATGTTTAGCTGACTTACTTTCAATCTCTCCTTCTGAGCTATCCTCATCAGACCAAGATACAGCAAGGCTTTTCTTCTGCTTCTTGAGAAAATTAGGACATTCAGCCTTGATATGTCCAAAGCCTTCACACTCAAGGCACTGCACAGCCTTTGATTGTTTGCTATTTTCTTCAGATTGTTGCTTGTTATTGTTGAGTTTGAGATTCTGACCTTTGGTTCTGGACTTTCTGTCAATATTCTTCAGAATCTTATTGAACTGTTTTCCCATTAACACTACAGCTTCTGATAACTCATCTTCATCTTCATCAAGCTCTTGTTGATCATCAGCTTCAAACTTATCAGCAAAAGCTATTCCTTTCCCTTTCTTATCTGGCTGTTTACAAAAAGCACTTTCAAAATTCAAAAGGGATCCAATCAGCTCCTCAACCTTCATAGTGGTAATATCATGGGCTTCTTCTATTGCTGTAACCTTCATATCAAACCTTCTGGGCAGGGACCTGAGGATTTTTCTGACTAATTTCTCATCTGTCATCTTTTCCCCAAGAGAATCAAAGGAATTGGCCATGTCCAGCACATTCATGTAGAAATCCTGAATAGATTCATCTTCCATCATCTTCAGGTTCTCAAACTTTGTTGTGAGAAGTTGAAGTCTGGATAGCTTAACCTTAGGGGTTCCTTCATGAGTGGTTTTCAGAATTTCCCAAGCATCTTTTGCCACAGTACACTGCTTGATGAGTCTGAACATGTTCTGATCCACACCATTGAAAATTGCATTCAGGGCCTTTGAGTTCCCATGAGACAGGTCATCCTCAGCTTTGGTCCATTCTTCTTCAGGTTTCAAAACTGCAGTTTTATTTCCATCTTTGTCTATAACCACAGGATGATCCCAGCCTTTGATCACAGCCTTCCAAGTTCTGCTGTCAATGGATTTTAGGAATGCACACATCCTTGATTTCCAGTACTCATAATTGGTGCCATCAAGTAGGGGTGGTCTGTTGACAGGGCCTCCTTCTCTCTCCATAAAGCCAGACATAAATACCTCTGGATCTCACCCAAATTACAGGCAGGGTGCCTGCTCTGATGCCAATTGAAATTTTTGGCTTAGCAACTGGTAAGGAGGTTAAACTGGTTCTGATTAAAACTGGTTCTGAACCTAACAGGTTCTGAACTTGAAACTTAGCACAATTTAAATCACAGTTATGCAGCAGAATTAAAAAGTGCAGAAATAAAAGAACACAAGGTTTGTTAACCCAGTTCGGAGTAAACACCTCCTACTCTGGGGGATACCAATCCAGGAAGGAAATCCACTATTGGAATTAACCCTTAAGACTCAGACACTGACCTCCCAGTTCCTATCCTAAGCAATCAACTTCCACCTAGTCAGACTTCTACCCACGCATGAGTATTAGAGTCCACTAACTTCCTATTTAAGCAACAGCCCAGTTACTTGAACAACTTGAACTAAACCCAATTCTTAAACAAAACTACCCAATTTTTGAAGAACACACTTGAAAACAAAAACTTCATTCTTGCTTAAAAGCTTTGAATGAATTACAACTCAATAAACCTAAACCAACTCAAAACATATGAGTGGTGCACAAAACAAAGCTTAAAAAGCTTACACACACTAAGACTCAATTCTCTGAATTTTTCTCTCTAAATCATGTCTCTTGAATAGCAGCAAACCACTCCTTATATAGTCTTCAGCAAGCAACATTAATCTGAATTAAATCTTCTCAAATAGATATGTTTCTGAATTATGCAAGGCTTAAAAAGGAAACATATAAATCTTCAATGTATCTGCAAAAGATTCCTTTAGGAAATACGATCTTCATAAAATATGAGCCAATCTTCTGAATTAGATTTGTTTATGAATTATGAATGATCCAATAAGGAAACAAATAAACCTGCAATGTATTTTAATAAAGATTCTGCAGAAAAATACGAACTTCATAAAACTGAACCAAATCTTCATAAAATCTTCACCAAATCAACCAGCAATCTAGAAGCAATATGCGAAGATAAATCCTTGATAAATCTCGCCAAGATTCGCGCCAAAATAACTTGTAAAAATGCAGCTTCTGAAGAAGTCAACAAAAGTCAACGCGGGCATCAGACTCACATTTCAGCTTCTGAAGGATTTTTCAGCTTCTGAACAGCTTCAAATCAAGTTTCTTGCAACTGAAGACTTGTTCTAAATAAGGAGATGCATCTATTCAACACATTGGATTTGCCAAAACATGCAGCCAACTACAAAATACTCAACAAATGGGAATTTCAACTAAAAGGCAAAAGACTTCGTTGTGGAAATTCTTTTAATAGGGTGGTGACCCGCCAATGGCGTGGCTCCACGGATCTTACAAAGTTTGAAAAAATGGTAAATATAAAGGGAAGGTACATTGAGCACAATAACCGTTATTCTCCCTAACAACTTTGAATTCCACTGTTTGAATGCTTCAGATTCAGAGTCTCTTGACAGTTAATATGCCCCAAGTGAATCACGGTTGTCGATGCAGTTATTTTGTCTTTTGATCCTTAATTTTTGCATAGGTCGCCCTTTCGGGTTTTCGACCTATCACGATGATTATTTCTGTTTTACGTCTCTAATTTTTGCCTGGACCGCCCTTTCGGGTTTTCAATCCACCGAGACGCTCATTTTTGCCTAAGCCGCCCTTTCAGGTTTTCGACTTACCGAGCTGTTCTTTTATTTTTTAGACAAAGTATTTCTTGACTGCATCAGTGTTCACAGGACGGGGAAGCTCATCACCATCCATAGTTGCAAGAGTCATCGCCCCATCGGAGAAAAATCTCTTGACGACGTACGTGCCTTCATAGTTAGGCGTCCATTTGCCCCTAGAACCGGGTTGAAAAGATAAGATCCTTTTGAGCACAAGGTCTCCTTCTTTGAATTCTCGTGGGCGAATCTTCTTGTCAAAAGCTTGTTTCATTCTCTTTTGATACAGTTGTCCATGACACAAGGCAGTCATGCGTTTCTCTTCAATTAAGTTCAACTGATTGTATCTGTTTTGACACCATTCAGCCTCAGATAACTCAGCTTCCATCAGAATTCTTATTGATGGGATCTCGACCTCTACGGGGAGTACTGCTTCCATGCCATAAACTAAGGAGAAAGGGGTTGCCCCTGTTGAAGTGCGCACTGAAGTACAGTACCCATTCAAAGCATATGGTAACATCTCATGCCAGTCCTTGTAGGTGTCTACCATCTTCTGCACTATCTTTTTGATGTATTTTCTTCTTTTTTTTGTTTTTTTCTCTTTCTTGTTGTATTTTTTGTTGTTTTTTCTGTCTTTTTTTTTTGCAGATTCAATGGCACCATTCATATGGGATTTGATCAGGAACACTGTAATGGCAGCTCCTCGGAACCTAAGTTAATCATTTCAAATGCTTCTTCATGAGGCTGAATGGCTTTCATGTCATACTAATAACCGATATATCTTTACGGGAATCCCTTCATCCTCCTCCTCTTCAGCTTCTTAACAGGGAACTCAAAGTCGGGAGAGAGCATAGGGTTACAGTGTTCAACGTGTTTATTGATGTTCAGTCTACATATGATTGATGATTGATTTTAGAAAAATGAGTGAAAAATGCAGACCTTTTGAAATTGATGGAAAATAAAAATATTTTATATTTTTTTCGGGTTTTTTGTGTTACCATTTTCCAGGAAAAGCAGTAAAATAAAAAATAAAAGTCGCGAAAGAAACGACAATTTTCCATTGATAGTGGTAACTTGAAGACAAAAGTAGAGCCCTACATGAGTCCTTCTTCGCTTTGGGCAAGACGAAGGGATCTTTTTGAAAAAAGATAAACAAAATAAACACATTACTTTGAGGAATGAGTAACAGAAGGAACGTCGACAGCGACCCAATTGCAGCAAACTCCTCCGGGTGTTACAAGAACAGGTGTCCTGATATCTCGGGCACTGGAGATGGGACTGGTTTCCTGATAATCTTGAACCATATTGATGGAGGACCCATGGTCTGGTAGAGGGTTAACTTGGACATTAGGATTGGAGTCTTTGAAGGTTAGAAGCTTAGCACGGATTAATTTCTGAACCTCATTCTTGAGAGCATAGCAATGCTCGACATCATGACCCGATGTTCCTTGATGGAAGGCACAGGTGAGGTCAGGACGATACCATACAGGCAGTATATTTGGCACTGGAGGAGGTGCTCTAGTTTGAACAAGATTCCTTACAATTAGAGCAGGGAGCAGATCCGCGTACTTCATCGGTGTAGGGTCAAATGTCGTTTTCTGGCGATTCTGTTGAGTGAAGGGTTGTTGGGGAGTTTGAGGTCGAGGTTGTTGTTGACCTTGTGGGTGAGGTTGTTGACGATGTTGTTGTGGATTTTGTGGGTAAGGTTGTTGATATGGTAGTGGATAATGGGATGGAGGTCTTTGTGGAATTTGGATTTGATAGCTGGGATTTTGAGGTGTAGGGATGGATGGTGAAATGGCGGCAACATGCGGGTAGGCTGAGTACGCTTGGCGGGGTCTCCCATGGACAATCATGCCAATGTCTTGTTCCCTCTTTTTTGGGTAACTGTTCCCAAACCTTTTTGTGCTGCTGGTTGGGGCACTTTCCTTCACCAAGCGTCCTTCCCGGACCGCATCCTCTAGGCGCATGCCCATATTCACCATTTCGGTGAAATCGCTAGGTGCGCTTGCAATCATTCGTTCATAATAAAATGAAACAAGAGTGTTTAGGAAAATCTTGGTCATTTCCTTCTCCTCTAGAGGGGGGTTAATCTGAGCAGCAACCTCTCTCCACCTATGGGCATATTCCTTGAAAGTCTCTTTATCTTTTTGGGCCATGGCCCGGAGCTGGTCTCTGTCTGGGGCCATGTCAAGGTTGTACTTGTATTGGCGAACAAAGGCCTCTCCCAAGTCATTGAAAGTTTGGATCTTGGTGTTGTCCAAACTCATGTACCATTTCAAAGCGGCACCAGTTAGACTGTCTTGGAAATAGTGGATGAGTAGTTGATGATTATCTGTTTGAGTCGACATTTTCCTAGCATACATTACTAGGTGGCTTTGAGGACAGGTGTTTCCCTTATACTTCTCAAATTCCAGGACCTTGAACTTAGGCGGAATCTTGACATTCGGCACTAGACAAAGGTCGTGGGCGTTCTTCCCAAACAAATCCTTCCCGCGAAGGGCCTTGATTTCCGGTTGCATTTCGTCAAACTTTTCTTGAAAATCATCCATCCAATCTTGAGCCCCTATACTTTCTGCGTGAAAGATAGGTCCATGGTCATATGGGGTGGTATGAATCACTAGAGCTGAAAAGGTCGCAGTAGCCTGGGGAAAAGTAACCTCGGGTTGAGGAACAGGAATTTCCTGACGTGTAGTAGGAATAGGGACAAATTCCTCACCAAAGCTGAGAGGCCTGCCCCAGGGACACCCGGGGGGCATGGTGTGATGTGGAGCATCGGCGTGCATTGTTGGAGCCGAAGTAGTAGAAGTTGCTAACTGAGAGCTGGAGGGAGGAGGAGGCGTTGGCGGAACTTGTACAGCTGCTAGTAGTTTTACCAACTCTGTTAATTTCTAAATCTCGGTCTGCATGGAGGTTAATTCTCCCCGGAGTTCTTGGTTCTCTTGTTCCAAGTGTTCCATTTTCTTTCTTATATTTGCCCGAGTGTTGTACGTGTAGGTTGATTTGGGACGACGAGCCAGTTTCCTTAACTGGGATGACACGTGGTGTTGCGAACGTAATGCGAACACCGATGAATTGGTTTGGATTGTAAGAAATCCTGATGATAAGAAGGGGAATGAGTTTTGGGTATGAAAACAAATGTATGCATGTTATGGATGATGTTAATGCAAATGCATGAAAAAGTTTTTCTTTTTTATTTATGATGATGATTAATTTTTAGGGAATTGCAAAGTTTTTGGTGCTTTTGCAAATATCTTCCAATTGTAAAGGCATTGAGATAAAAAGAAACAGAGATAACCAAAAAAGATTTTTCATTAACAATCAAAGAGTCGTACAAACAGACGGATTACAAATTTTTAGACTGCCTCAATCTTCTCCCTAAAGTCTCTTATCATAGTTTTACAGAATTCAACAAAAATAATGACTTCGGAAGGAGTGTTCAATGGATGCATTGCCGCGTTAGCTGCTTCCAACTTTGTAGGGATGGTTTCAATCACATCATTGGCTAACTTGGCTAGTCTTGAAAAAAAATTCTTCCAATGCACACCCTCGTCACGGAGTACTCGAAAAAGAGTTCCGTCTTCAACCAAATCAACCAAGTTCATAAAGCGGTGTTCCCACCCCTCATTTTTCCTTTTGAGGTCTTCGCAAACCTCTCCTTGGTGGTCACTGAATTTATGGAATTCTTCGAGATACTCTTGTTCTCTTTTTAATTCCACTTGACTCCTCACAAGTGCTCTTTCCAATGCTTCTTTTTGCAACCTCTCATTCAACACATACCCTTCGTACTCGTTCGCCATGCTATTGAGCTGTTGCTTTGTAATCTCAAGCTCTTCTTTAAGCTTTCCCCTTCCAACTTGAGATCTTTTCCATAGCTCCTTTAGCTCGTGGATTCTATCTAAGAGTTCATCCCGCTCTTGGTTCTTATGTTTGAGCTGAGAATTTGCTCCTCCCAAGCAATCTTGCACCTTGCGCTTGTCGTCCTCCTCAAGCTTTAACCTTTTGTTGCTACTCTCAATGGTCTTGTCTTTTTGAATTCCTTCCCTTTTTAGCTCACAATTTTCTTGAATAGTTTTGAGTAGAGTAGCTTGCAATTCCTCTTTTCCTTTGTTGAGCTGCACAATGGTTGCTTTGAGCTCATTCGCTTCCTCTATTGAGATAGGAATAGGTTCGGGGGACCTAGGTGGAATAGGGGTTTTGACAATGAAAGGTAGCTTCACCTTTTGGACTCTTTCTTTGACCCATTGTCGATAAGTCTCTTTGGTAGTACCAATCTTGCGTTTCCCATCGCTTTCCTTCTTGTTAATATTTCCCCATGCTCGAATAACTTTTTGCAACATCACAGGGTCATTGGCGCCCAAGTTATGTAACACTAGACATTCCAAAGATTTCTCCTCGGGTTTATCCCACATAGGACGTCCCAATTGTCTTAAAGACAAAATTGGATTGTAGTTTATGCATGCTTTGGATCCTATGAGTGGTACATTTGGGAACTCCCCACAACTGATGATGATTTCTTTGATGTCGAGCTTCCTTGGATACCAACGGATCATGTTTTCGGTAAGGGATGCCAAAAACTGAGACCATTCGTTCTTATCCATCTTGTTCATCCGTGATTGGTTCATGCACATGTGAGATGTGAACCAATGATAGAATAAAGGAAAAAAACAGATAATATTGCCACCTAGCTTCTCATGACGCATGTGGAGAGTGTAGTACACATTGGCCAAAAGTGCAGGAACCGGGTCTTTGTCCCTTGTAAGCACAGCCCAAAAGACACTGATTGCGGCAAAATCAACAAAGTTTTCGGTGGATGGAAATAGTACCAAGCCATAAATGAGGAGGGCTAGCACGTTGTTGAATGATTTCATATCTCGGGACGCAGCAAACTCACGAGCCTTTTTCTCTAAATAACTTTGGAGAAAATCGGGAGCTTTCCCTCTAGTCTTCACATTGCTAACAAACCTGGATACTTCAATGTTTAGAGCTTCCGCCAATTCTTCACCTTTGGGAAAATGGCCAATTTCCACATATGGACCCTTGCTTTTGGGAGGAATGCCCATAATCCTTTCGAACTCTTCAAGTGTGGGTGCTAATTGGAAGTCTTGGAATAGGAAACTTCTCAATGGGGGGTCATAGAATTGTGCTAATGTTGTAATAGCGTCCGCCCAAACATTAGTGAACAAGAGGTCAAGGATGTCACCATACTTGTAGACAAAAGCGCTCTTTGGAATTGCGGTTAATTCGGCACTCAAATCTCTAAGACTTTTCAAATCCGGGAGTTCAACTTTTAACGGCAAAGTTCTTCTCTTCTCGGAGCCCATGTTTAACTTGTTAGACATTTGCAAACACACGTTTAGCCTTTGCAATTCCCTAAAATAAACTTGTATATTAAAAAATGATTTTATGCATGTGGATGCAATACATGTATGTTTTATGCGGGTACGGATAAATGGGAAATAAAACTTAAAGGGAAGGCTCCCTACGGGGGTTAAGCTCTACATGCTTTCTATATCAAGGTTCTCACCAAGGTTAGTTCTAAAGTTTTTGAGTTTAGGAGTACCTAGGGTCATGGAGGCATCTCGGAATTTTGCCATAATAACGGATTAACCATTATATGACAACCTTTCACGAGTGCGTCCTCTAGGTGGAGTTTGAAAAAGGTGCTAAGAAGAAGGTTCTTAGAGTTAGGGGTCCAATTCGGAATTTTGCCATAATAACGGGTTAACCATTATACGACAACCTTTCACGAAAAGGACCATCTCTAAGCGGGGTTTTCATATCGACAAAACGAGATGTCTATCTCGAAAGCCTAATACTACGCAACCACCATCCTAAGCCTATGTGTTTTCTCAAACTCGGGTGTAGAGCTTCACTCAAAAGTGTCTGAACATCACAACCTCAATGTAAAACACAAATAACATAAAAGGCGAAAGATAAAACGGAAATGAAATAAAGCAAATAAAGACCACAAATAAACAAACATTTAAGGCAAACAAACACTAAAAGAATAAACCAACTAACTAGGGTTGATTCAAAAAATTTCATCCCCAGTGACGTCGCCATTTTTGTCGCGTCGAATTTCGGAGATCAAGTTATTGATAAGCATTGACTCACTAATTTTAATTCACGACTGAACTTTTAATTTTTCAAAAGAAAAGTGGAAAAAAGTTCTAAATTACCACAATTTTAAAGATTTTGGGTTCGGGAATCGATTATGCGAGGGGAAGGTATTAGCACCCCTCACATCCGTTGTACTCAACGGGAACCATTAATTGGTTTAGCGTTTAATTGTGTTAGTTTGTTTGCCAAATGTTCGTAAAGAAATAAATAAATAAAAGAAGAAACAAAAAAGAGAAAAGATAAAGACTAAAAATGAGTTTTTTATTAATGTGCTTGACAAGAGTTTAATCTTGCTCCTACGTATCTCCCGGTGCAATGGAGAATTCAAAGCTACGTAGTTCTTTGTAGCAAATGTTTGTGTGTTGTTTGATTTTATTTAGGGAAAATGATTTGATCGCGCTTGGGCAAAAAAGTTTGCTTTAAAAATGCAAAAACATGGTCTACTATCGTTATGACGATAGCTTAATGAAAACCGATAAAAATTTTTTTACCTACTACCAATATGAGGGTAGCTTAATGAAGGTAAAAAGGACGGACTCACACTTGGGCGATGGTATCCGCTTAAAAACGCGCATTGACGTGAAAAAAAGTTTAATTTGGTGAGTTATGATTGATTTTAAACGGAGGACGAATATTCAAACAAAAGCGAGGTGTTCACCTCGTTTCTGAATATTCGGGGAAGCGTCGGGTGTCTACCCAAGTTTTCCTTTTTCACTCACAAAAAGAAAATTGTTTTTATGTTTTGGTATATTGAAAATAGAATGACAATTTGTTGAAAAAGATATATGATGAAGGTGAGAAAAACACACACACAAGAAGGGGGGGGTTGAATTGGGTGACTCTAAAAACTTGTTCTTTTCTTTTTCAAAGACTTAAAACAAGTTCAGAACCAGGTTCTGAACTGTTATCAGAATATATGCAGCGGATTAAACAAGTTAAAGAGGTAAGGGAAGAGAAACACAGCAAATTATACAGGTTCCTTCTCAATGTGAGAAGTAGTCCTGTCCCCTTGTATCCAACAAGAGATTTCACTATAATCTGAAGATTACACAATGCTCAACCACACAGGAAGAGACTTCCAGTTGCTCAATCACAAAGAAAGAGACTTCTATGCTCAACCACCAAGGAAGAGGCTTCCAATGCTCAAGTCACTAAGACAAGAGACTTCCCAATGCTCAAGTCACTAAGACAAGAGACTTCTGACTCAGACCACAAAGGAATGAGGTTACAATTGCTTAGTATACAGACTAAGACTTTGAGGGACCAAACTGGTTTACAAATGAAATAGTTTAGGATGAACACTTGATCAAATATCAGAGGTGTTTTCTAAATACAACACAGGTTAAGACTCTTAACCTTAAGAAATTCTAAGTTACAAAGATGAAAGAATTTCTAAGAGGTTTGAACTTTGACAGTTTTTACACAGAAAACAGAGCAAGGTTTCAGCAATGCGTTTCAAAGAGTCTTAGACATTTTCTTCTTCAAAATCTTCTTCCTTTTATAGACAAAAATAGAGTTGTTGAAGATTTGCTTGAATTAAGGAATTTAGCCGTTGCAATTGGACTAGGTTACTGCAAATGTGTGCTGCACTTTATCTGTCAGAACAGGGCAGGTGCCATTTTTGAATTGGCCCACCTTAAAAACTGGAGAATGTTTGGGTCAGGGAGACAACTGTTCCATTGAGTTGTTCTGACACCTCCAGGCATTAAATGCGCACAGTACTGGTCAAAATCCATGCCACATCAGCTTCAGAAGCTTCTCAGTGAACAGTGATCAGAAGCTGCTTCAGTTGTACGGATCAGAAGCTGGCTTCAGGAGTTGACTGTTGCGTTGACTCCATCAGAGGCACCCAGACTTCAGAAGCTGCACTTCAGGAGCACCACTTCAGGATCTCATCAGAAGCTCTCTTACTTCAGTAGCATTTCTTCAGAAGCAATTCTTCAGGACCAGTTTTTCTTTTAGCTTTGCAACCATGCTTCTTGGCTTTCCTTCTTGCTCTTTAGCTTGTTCTTCATAACCATTATCAATCAATACTTATTAAGCATGTGGTTCTGAAACACTTGAACAAAGCATTAGCAAATAACCAATTTTCTCTTTAATACTTTGTTATCAACAAAACCATAAAGAGAGATATGTTTACCCATAAATGTTTCAACAATCTCCCCCTTTATACATAAGAGAGTTGTTAAACACATTTTGTTCCAACAATCTCCCCCTTTTTGATGATGACAAACATAAGTATTAAAACTGAAAATTGTTGTTAACTTAATTAACAAGTTAACTGCAGGGTGTGAGGTTTGTAAGCTCCCCCTGAGTCTGATCCAAGTTAATTAAGTTCAGTTAAAAACATAAATGTGAAAATTTCAGAATTGTTATTAAGTTTAATTAACAATCAGACTTCAGGAGAGGTTTGTAAGCTCCCCCTAGGTCTGACAATCCTCAAGGTTAGGTTTGTAAGCTCCCCTTGATTCTTATCCATGTTAATTAATCTTAACTTAAAACAATATGGTGAAATTTACACTCAGAATTCAAAATGACTTGTTGACTTCAGGTTCTGAGGTTTGTAAGCTCTCCCCCTAAGTCTGATAATCCACAGGATGAGTTTTGTAAGCTCCCTGAGTCTTATCCAAGTTATTTTAAATTCATCTTAACTCACTAAGAGTTATATATCTCACAGAATATATCAGAGCCAGAAATTCACTTCAGAGGCTAAGAGTTAAAGAACAGTTCTCATAAGTTAAATTTAGTCAGAATTGTATCAGAGTTTAACTTAGCTTAACTGATCAGTATCAGAGCTACCTTAACAATTGTATCAGAGCTTAACCCTAACAATTGTATCAGAGCTTAATAAACTTAGCTAAACTTAGCTTCTGACAATTTTAACTTATTTGAGCTCAGGTGCTTTAATACTTGTTTTACTTTCTCCCCCTTTTGTCAGCAACAAAAAGTCTTACTTTCTTCCCTCAACACAAAATCTCTCCCCCTTTTTCAAGAGAGTTTGAAAAATATCTGTATCAGAGCAGAAAAGAATTTTGAAAGAGTTTGAAAGCATATATCAAAGCAGTTCAGTTTCCCCCTTTTTAAAAGAGTTTGAAAGCAGTTCTGACACCAAGTTTGAAAAGATTTCAAAAGGATTCAGAATTTGGGGGGGTTGAACTAACCAAGATTGTGAGATACTTGTGCAATCATATGGATAACCAAGTAGCAAGGATAATCATCAGAGCCTACTTGATTTTCAATTAGTATATGACTTGCAGTAAAATCAGAATGCTGTTCAGAAGCAGAAAAAGTTTGGAGCTTCTGATCAGGTCATTCTGTGTTCAGACATTACTTGTTCAGTACAAACTGGTTCAGCATCAGAGCAAAACAACCAGTTGTGTTCAGTATCAGAGCCAAAACATGCAAGAAGGTATCAGAGCAATTCTTGCACAAAGGTATCAGAGCAAATCTGAGATAGTTTTAAAGAAAATAGTAGGTCTAATTCAAGTTAAAACAAAATAGTTTAGAGTATAGACCAACTGAAAATATATCTCAGAGCTTGATACCAATTGAGGATTTTTATCTCAGAGTCTGATACCAAAGATAAGGTTTCTAAAGACTGAACATTGTCTGAAACACTTTAGGCTTTTAAAATGTGTCTGTGCTAAACATTTTGAAAACAAACTGATACCAACTTGAAAATTGTTTGTTAAGCAATTTTAACATTGAATATCAGAGCAGAAAATCACATTTTTACTTGATGACTTTGGGAGGATTAGAGTATAAACTTTCAAAGCTTTAATCATCATTGCCCATAGCTATACTTATCAGATTCTGACCAACATCAGATTTTTATCAGATTCAGAGGTCAGAAAAATCCAGGTTCTGATCCTTCAGACTCTGAGGTTTTTCAGGCTTAACTTTATTCAAACTCTCAGAAGGTGAGTGTTTGATAAGTCTTAGCTTATGATAAACTCAGAATCAAGGAATACATTCAGATTCAAGCACATTTTTCATGAGACAAAATGCATGTTCAGATTCTTTTTAATAAAATTGAATCTTTCTTCTGTTAGGGGTTTTGTGAATATGTCAGCCCATTGATGATCAGTATCAATGAATTGAATATCCAAAACACCCTTCTGAATATAATCTCTTATAAAATGATGTTTTATTTCTATGTGCTTGGCTCTAGAATGCAGAATTGGATTTTTAGACAGACATATAGCAGCAGTATTATCACAATAAATTGGGATATTTTCTGCATGAATCTGATAATCCTCTAATTGATGTTTCATCCAGAGCAGTTGTGTGCTACAACTTGCAGCTGAGATGTATTCTGCTTCTGCTGTTGATAAAGCAATGGTTGCTTCTCTCTTGCTGGCCCAGGATATCAGATTCTCACCAAGAAACTGACAGTTTCCACTGGTGGATTTTCTTTCAATCCTGTCCCCAGCATAGTCAGCATCACAGAATCCAACTAGCTTATAATTTAAAGATTTCTTATACAGAAGTCCCAAATTAGTTGTTCCTTTCAGATACCTGAAGATTCTCTTGACAGCAGTCATATGAGATTCTCTAGGATCTGATTGGAATCTAGCACACAGACATACACTAAATAAAATATCTGGCCTAGAAGCAGTTAAGTATAGGAGAGAACCTATCATACCTCTGTACAGCTTCTAATCTACCTTAGTGCCATTGTCCTCTTTGCTTAAGGTGCAGGTGGGATGCATTGGTGTTGTCATCAGCTTGCAATCATCCAACTGGAACTTCTTCAGAAGCTCCTTGGTGTATTTGGACTGATGAACATAAACACCCTCTTTGCATTGGTTGATTTGAATTCCCAAGAAGAATTTCAGCTCACCTATCATGCTCATTTCAAATTCATCCTGCATTAACTTAGAAAATTCCTTGCAAAGGGAGGCATTAGTAGAACCAAATATGATATCATCAACATAGATTTGTACAATTAAGATTTCTTTCTTAACAGTTTTTCTAAAGAGTGTATTGTCAACTTGACCTCTTACAAAACCTTTTTTAATTAAGAAGTTGCTTAGCCTCTCATACCAAGCTCTGGGAGCTTGTTTCAGACCATACAAAGATTTCTTAAGTTTAAAAACATGATTTGGATATTTAACATCTTCAAAACCAGGAGGTTGTTTGACATATACTTCTTCAGAAATCACACCATTTAAGAAAGCACTCTTAACATCCATTTGATACAAGATGATATCATGATTAATAGCATAAGAAAGAAGTAACCTGATTGCTTCCAGTCTTGCTACTGGAGCAAAAGTTTCAGTGTAGTCTATTCCTTCTTGCTGGCTGTACCCTTGAGCTACTAATCTAGCCTTGTTTCTGATCACTTCTCCTTGTTCATTGAGCTTGTTCCTGAACACCCATTTTGTTCCAATGATGTTCTTCTGATCAGGTTTTGCAACAAGATCCCATACATCATTCCTTTGAAACTGGTTAAGCTCTTCTTACATTGCTACAATCCAACCATCATCAGCAAGTGCTTCATCAGCAGTTGTAGGTTCAATCATGGATAACAGGCCAAGCATGGACTCATTCTGAGTGAATGCTGATCTTGTCTTCCTTGGACTGTTCTTGTTTCCAATGATCAACTCCTCAGGATGTGAAGACTTGTACTTGAATGAGGTTCTGGGTGGATTAGCTTCTGAAGGGCCATCAGGGATTTGTTCAGAACCATGCTGGTCTTGATTAGCATTAGGAGTAGTGTCATTGCTGGAGAGTTTCTCAAAGTCTTCATTGTTTTCAGCTTCTGAACCTTCATCAGAACCTGAACTGGGTTCAGCTTCTGAAGGCTCTTCTGAGATTCTGACATCTGCAAAACTCTCAACCAGCTCTGGTATTTCACTACCAGGCTTCTTATCATCAAACCTAATGTGTATAGCTTCTTCAACAACATGTGTTTCAGAATTATACACTCTGTATGCCTTAGATCTCTCTGAGTATCCTAAAAAGGTACCCTTTTGAGCCTTGGCATCAAATTTCTTTAGGTAGACCTTATTGTTCAGTATGTAACATGTACAACCAAACTGATGAAAATAAGAAATACTTGGTTTTCTTCCTTTGAATAATTCATATGAAGTTTTATTCAGAATGGGTCTGATATAGATCCTGTTCTGAATATAACATGCTGTGTTTACAGCTTCTGCCCAAAAGTACTTAGCAATTTTTGACTCATGAATCATGGTTCTGGCCATCTCTTGTAAAGACCTGTTCTTTCTCTCTACAACTCCATTTTGTTGTGGAGTTCTATGAGAACTCATGGAAAATTCCATGATCTTCACAAAAGTTTTCAAAAGGTTCATTTTCAAATTCACCACCATGATCACTTCTGATTTTCAAAGTTTTTTAAATCAGTTTCAGTTTGTACTTGTTTGCAGAATTTGAAAAACACATCATATGTTTCAGTTTTGGTTCTGAGGAACTTAACCCAAGTCCACCTACTGTAATCATCAACAATTACAAGTCCATACTTCTTTCCATTGATTGAAGCTGTTCCAACAGGACCAAACAAATCAATGTGAAGGAGTTCTAGAGGTTGAGAGGTGGAAACAATGTTCTTTGATTTAACAGAAGTTTTAGAAAACTTTCCAATTTGGCATGCACTGCACAGTGCATCTGAGTGATAATCAATCTGGGGTAAGCCTCTGACCAGCTGTAACTTGCTAAGCTTAGAGATGAGTCTCCAGTTAGCATGTCCCAGCCTTTTGTGCCACACCCATTTCTCATCACTCACAGACAGAAGGCAAACTACCTTCTGCTGAACCAAATCAGAAAAGTTTATTTTGTAAACATTGTTTTTCCTACAGCCTCTGAACACTACAGACTTATTTTCATTATTGATTACAGTGCAAGTGTTCTTATTAAACAGGACTTCATAATTACTATCACATAATTGACTTATGCTAAGTAAATTATGCCTAAGTCCATCTACCAGCCAAACATTATCAATGTACAGGGAAGAATTACCTATCTTACCAGTACCAATGATCTTTCCTTTCTGACTTCCTCCAAACCCCACAGTTCCTCCCTCTTTCAGAGTCAGGGTTTGGAACATAGACTTGTCCCCTGTCATATGATGCGAGCATCCACTGTCCAGGTACCAGGACCTTTCCTTTTCTTTGGAAGTTAAGCATATCTGCAATTGAAATTATCTCAGACTTAGGTACCCAGATTTTCATGGGTCCTTTGGGGTTAGTCCTGAAAGGTTTTGGCTTCTTGAGCTTGTGTCTGAAGTTATTATGTTCAGACTTGTTCTGATACTTAGAATATGAATCCTTATATCTTGAATAAGTCTGAGCTTCAGAACCTGAGTGCTTCAGAACCTGTGTTCTCAAAGGTTTGGACTCAGACTTCTTCAGAACCTGAGACTTGGAGGTCTTTGGTTCTGATTTGTTCAGAGTCTGACCTTTTCAGTACTTTGGTTCTGATCTCCTCAGGATTCTAACTCTGTTTACTTCAGGCACAAGGCAAGCTTCAGTTTTGCCTTTCTTAAAACAGTTTGAAGCAGAAAACTGATTGGTTTGCTTTGGCTTGCTTTTCTTAACATTCTGAGGTTGAAAATGTTTAGTGTTGACTGATTTAATAGATTTTGAAGTTTTGATAAACTCAGTCTTTGAAAAATTTAAATCAGATTTGTTCAGATTCTGAGACTTACTAGTTTCAGGTTCTGAACACTTCAGATTCTGAACAGGTTTAAGTTCAGAGTCTGATTTCCTCTTACTCTTAGGCTTAGGACCTTTTGGCTTAGATTTAGGCAAGGTTTTAACAGTTGCCTTCATCTTACCCTTAGGCACAGAAGCTTCAGAGTCTGAGTTGTTCAGAACTTCTGACTTAGTCTCAGATTCTGATACTTTCAATTTCTCAGAATTATCAGAAGCAGGCACAAAGCACATACCATTTCCTTTTAAAATATTTTCAGAACATGAAGGTGAGTTTAATTCATTTGAGGGTTTAAATGCATCATAGCCAATGCCTTCACCTTTATTTCTGATCATATTATACATCATGGAGGCAATTTTTGTTCTATTGAATCCAGATAACATGAAATCCTGAAGAGCTATTTCCTTTTCATTAGGAACCTCTTCAGATTTCTTATGAGCCTCTTTTCTGAGTTCCTCAACTTCCTCATCATATTCAACAATTTGATTCTGAAGCTTAAGGTTTTCCTCAGACAGCAAGTTTGTTTGATTTTTCAAAGACTTAATTTCTTTTAACTTGCTTTTAAGATGACTCATAAGATCATTAACTGTTTCAATTAAATCAGATCTAGAGAGTTCAGAATATACCTCATCTTCTTCATCAGAATCTGAACAAGATTCTGCATCAGAAGATGCAATTGCCATCAGGGCCAGGTTTGCTTCTTCCTCATCAGATTCTGACTCATTGTCCAGATCATCCCATGTAGCCATGAGACTCTTCTTAAGCTTATTTCTGAAATTGCTGGACTTTGAGCTGGACTTCTTTGCTTTTTCCTTTGATTTTTCCTTCTGAAGATCAGGACAATCAGCAATGAAGTGGCCAGGCTTTTTACAGTTGTAGCAGCTTTCCTTCTGGATATTCCTTTTTGAACTAGAACCTCTAAAGTTGCTGCTTCTGTTAGAGAACTTTTTCTTTCTGTTCATCAGATACTGAAGTCTTTTAGAAATCATTGCAAGCTCATCAGCATCTGAATCTTCATCAGAATTTCCCTCAGGAAACTCTTCTTCAGATTCAATAGCTTTCAAAGCTTTAGCAGGTTTTCTTTTAGACTTCAGAGCCAATGTTTTTGGTTCTCTAACAGACTCATCCTCATTGAGTCCCAGTTCATGCACTTTGAGGGAGCTTATAAGATCCTCAATACTTAAAGTATTCAGATCCTTAGCTTCCTCAATGGCAGTCACTTTAGGTCTCCATTTGGATGGCAGACTTCTAAGGATTTTATTCACATGGTCAGCTGTGGTATAACTCTTCTTCAGAATCTGAAGTCCAGAAACCAGAGTCTGAAATCTTGAGAACATAGTCTCAATATTTTCATCCTCTTTCATTTTGAACAGTTCATATTGCTGAACAAGTATGTTTGCCTTAGCTTCTCTAACTTTCTGATTACCTTCATAGTTAGAGCAGAGGGATGTGAATATGGCCTTTGCAGTAGACTTGTCACTCAGCTTCTGATACTCAGTATGAGGTAATGAATCCACAATGATTCCTCTCACATGATGATGCTTCCTATAGATCTTTCTTTCTGCATCACTCAGAGTTCTTCTGTTGACAGCAACACCTTCTTCATCTACTGGTATTGAGATTCCATCTTCAATAATGTCCCATAGAGTATCATCAATCCCAATAATGTGACTATACATTTTACTCTTCCACCAAGAGAATTTTTCTGGGTCACCAGTAAACATAGGAGGTTTATTGTGTGACCTAGACTTCTTTTCTTCAGTACTATAGTCATATTGGACACTTCTTTGATTTCTGGGAGATTGTGGATTTCTGGGAGAGGGTGGAGGTGAATCACTAGTTGAGGCCATGTTTTTCTCAGGATCCTACTGACACACTGTTAAGTGTTAATATCAGAACCGGAGCTCTGATACCAACTGAAGGTGAGAAAAACACACACACAAGAAGGGGGGTTGAATTGTGTGACTCTAAAAACTTGTTCTTTTCTTTTTCAAAGACTTAAAACAAGTTCAGAACCAGGTTCTGAACTGTTATCAGAATATATGCAGCGGATTAAACAAGTTAAAGAGGTAAGGGAAGAGAAACACAGCAAATTATACAGGTTCCTTCTCAATGTGAGAAGTAGTCCTGTCCCCTTGTATCCAACAAGAGATTTCACTATAATCTGAAGATTACACAATGCTCAACCACACAGGAAGAGACTTCCAGTTGCTCAATCACAAAGAAAGAGACTTCTATGCTCAACCACCAAGGAAGAGGCTTCCAATGCTCAAGTCACTAAGACAAGAGACTTCCCAATGCTCAAGTCACTAAGACAAGAGACTTCTGACTCAGACCACAAAGGAATGAGGTTACAATTGCTTAGTATACAGACTAAGACTTTGAGGGACCAAACTGGTTTACAAATGAAATAGTTTGGGATGAACACTTGATCAAATATCAGAGGTGTTTTCTAAATACAACACAGGTTAAGACTCTTAACCTTAAGAAATTCTAAGTTACAAAGATGAAAGAATTTCTAAGAGGTTTGAACTTTGACAGTTTTTACACAGAAAACAGAGCAAGGTTTCAGCAATGCGTTTCAAAGAGTCTTAGACATTTTGTTCTTCAAATCTTCTTCCTTTTATAGACAAAAATAGAGCTGTTGAAGATTTGCTTGAATTAAGGAATTTAGCCGTTGCAATTGGACTAGGTTACTGCAAATGTGTGCTGCACTTTATCTGTCAGAACAGGGCAGGTGCCATTTTTGAATTGGCCCACCTTAAAAACTGGAGAATGTTTGGGTCAGGGAGACAACTGTTCCATTGAGTTGTTCTGACACCTCCAGGCATTAAATGCGCACAGTACTGGTCAAAATCCATGCCACATCAGCTTCAGAAGCTTCTCAGTGAACAGTGATCAGAAGCTGCTTCAGTTGTACGGATCAGAAGCTGGCTTCAGGAGTTGACTGTTGCGTTGACTTCATCAGAGGCACCCAGACTTCAGAAGCTGTACTTCAGGAGCACCACTTCAGGATCTCATCAGAAGCTCTCTTACTTCAGGAGCACTTCTTCAGAAGCAATTCTTCAGGACCAGTTTTTCTTTTAGCTTTGCAACCATGCTTCTTGGCTTTCCTTCTTGCTCTTTAGCTTGTTCTTCATAACCATTATCAATCAATACTTATTAAGCATGTGGTTGTGAAACACTTGAACAAAGCATTAGCAAATAACCAATTTTCTCTTTAATACTTTGTTATCAACAAAACCATAAAGAGAGATAAGTTTACCCATAAATGTTTCAACAATCTCCCCCTTTATACATAAGAGAGTTGTTAAACACATTTTGTTCCAACATATGAAACCAAAAATTGAAAGCATAACACTTAGTTATTGAAACTTAAGAACAAGTTTGATTGAAAAATGAACAAGTGTGGTTCAAAGGTTTGTTGAAGAATGAACAAGTGTTATCAAAATTTGAAAAAATGCACAAGTTTGGTTGAAAATCATGAACAAATTAGTTGTTCAAGTTTGAAAAATACACAAATTTGGTTGAAAATCATGAACAAATTTGTTTGTTCAAGTTTGTGATAGAAAAATGAACAAGTGTTGTTCAAGTTTAAAGATGAACAAGTGTTGTTCAAGTTTAAAGATGAACAAGTGTATGAATGAACAATGTACAAGTTTATGAATAAACAATAAACAAGTTTATGAATGAACAATGAACAAACTTAGGAATGAACAAGGAACAAACTTGTTGTTCAAGTTAGTTATTTAAACTTGTGAATTTCCAACTATATACAAAAACTTTTGTTATGTTTTGAACAAAAATGAGTTTTAATCCTTTTTCAAAAAGAGTTCAAAAGGAAAATCAAGTTCTGAACCTTAAAAATGCCCAGAAAACTGCTTCTGAATCTCAAAAAATGCCCAGAAATGCTTCAGAAGCTGAATCTCAGGTTCTGAGTGAACAGTGCTTCTGAAGTACTGTTCAGACGTTGACTTTTGTTGACTCTCAGACGCACTATTCATGAGTTGACTTTTGTTGACCTTCAGAAGCACTGTTCATGGGTTGACTTTTGTTGACCTTCAGACTCTGAACTTCAGAAGCTGAACAGTGCGTCTGAAGCACTGTTCAGACTCTGAACTTCAGAGTCTGAAACACTGTTCAGAAGCTGCTTCTGAACTACTATTCAGAAGCTGCTTCTGAACTGATTTTCAGAACCATAAAGGGTAAAAAACTTCGAATTCAGTTAGAAAAAGAATTAACCCACTTCTGTTTTGATGTTTCTCAAACTTTGAGATTTCTTTGAGGTTTTAAAATGATGTTTTTAGTTCAAAAATGAATTAAAAGCCACTAATAATGCAGAAAACAATGCTGAATCAAATAGGAATCAGAACAAATGCAAACAGCAATGCAAATGAAATACAAAAGGTTTAGGATGACTTACAAATTCTTGGCAAATGCTTGAGATGCAAGAAACTGAAAGGACCTTGGAAAATTGCTGTTTTCTTGAAATGGAAGTAATGCAGGATAAGAAACAGCAAAAACAAATGATGTTTTGCAGTTGTTCCTTACTTTGGGTATGATATTTATGGGGGTTTGATGGCTGTTTTGATGGCTGGGTTTGTTTATGATGGTTTGTGATGAAAGAAACAGAAAACAGAGTTTCTGGCTTTCAAAGGTTGCTGGGAATTTTGGCTATTCCTCCTGGTTCTGAGTTGTTCTAGATTCCTCTAAAACAAACTACTGAAATGCTCTAAAGATCAGATTGAATTGTATTACACAAACTGTGTAAAAACTGTGTTAAAACTGGGTGCAAAAACTGAACTGTGTTTAATCAAAACTCTGTGTTTTGTGTGGAAATTCTGTCAAAAGAACTCTGAGTTTTAGCAAAGAAAAACTGTCTGAAATGTGTATCAAAGAAGGTGTCTTCAATCCTTCAGCATTGGCTTCTTTATATAGGCAAATATGTCATCATTTGAAATCAAATGTAATCATGAAAATCCTCTAAAACAAAGCTGTTTTGTGGGCTATGACCAGGACATTTGCTAGCATTTAATGCAAAAGGAAGGAGGTGACATTGCCTTGAGATCATGGTGAAGACTTTGGCTAAATTCAGAACAATTAGGGGCTGATTTTGACAGGAATTGCTGGAATCAAGGGAAAACAGAGTGTTGCTTGTGCATAGCTTGGGAGAAACAATGGAAAACGTGTGCTGCATTGTGCAGTGGTTGGGAGAAACAATGGGGAAAGGTGCTGCACTCAGAAGAAAGAAGAAATGCTGGAACAGGTCAGCTGGTTTCAGAAACAGGGCAAGTGGTTTCAGAACCTGGGCAAGTGGTTTTGCAGCTTAAATTGACTGGTTTTGGTAAAGGAGAGAAGGAAGAAATGCAGGCAAGGTGGTGGCTGGAAAGCAGGTCAGTTGCAGAGAAATTTGGGGAAGAAGAAGTGTTGCCCAGGGGCAGCACAACTTGCTTCTGAAAGCACCTGCCTGGCACGTGCTTGTTGGCTGGGCTTTCTTTCTTTGTTTCTGAGTCTGAACACATGTACCAGGCACGTGTTCAGCTCTTCTTCCTTTTCTTCTTTTGTTTTCTTTTGTTTTGCTTTGCTTTGAAATAAATAATAAAACAAATAATAATAAAAGTAATAATAATAATAAAAGTAATAATGAAATAATAATAATAATAATGATAATAATAATAAGGATGATAATAATAATAATAATAATGATAATATGATGATAATAATAATAATAATAATGATAATAATAATGATAATGAAAAAGATAATAATAGTAATAATAGTAATGGTAATAATAATAGTAATAATAGTAATGAAAAAGATAATAATAATAATAATAATAATAATAATAATAATAATAATAGTATTAATGAAAAGATTAATAATAATAATAGTAATAAAAGTAATAATGATGATGAGTAATAATAATAGTAGTGATAATAACTAATAATAATGATAATAATAATAATAAAGATGATAATAATAATAATGATGAAAGATAATATAATAGGTAATAATAATGAATAATAATTAATAATTAATAAAAGTAAAAATAAAATAAAAATAAAAGAATAGTAATAATATTAAAAGGAAAATAAAGATAATAATAATAAAAATGTGAAAAGCAAAAGAAAAATGAGTCAAAAAATGGGGTATGACACAAGCATTCTCAGTCACACAATAAACCCCCTATGTTTAGTAGTGATGCTGAGAATTTCTCATGGTGGAAAAGCAAGATGTACAGCCACATTATTGGTATTGATGGCTCCTTATGGGATATCATTGAAGATGGAATTTCTATTCCAGTTGATGAAGAAGGAGTGGCTATCAACAGAAGAGGGCTGACTGATGCTGAGAGGAAAATCTACAGGAAGCATCACAATGTTAGAGGAATCATTGTGGACTCTTTACCCCACAATGAGTATCTCAAACTGAGTGACAAATCAACAGCAAAAGCCATCTTCACTTCTCTATGTTCTAACTATGAAGGAAATAAAAAGGTTAGAGAAGCAAAGGCAACCCTTCTAGTTCAGCAGTATGAGCTGTTCAGAATGCAGGAGGATGAAAATATTGAGGCTATGTTCTCAAGATTTCAGACTCTAGTTTCTGGACTTCAGATTCTGAAGAAAAGCTACACTACTGCTGATCATGTGAACAAGATCCTTAGAAGTCTGCCATCTCAATGGAGACCTAAGGTGACTGCTATTGAGGAAGCTAAAGATTTAAATACTCTAAGTGTTGAGTCTTTAAGTGTTGGCTGCATTGTTTGGCAAAACCAAAGTATAGAATAGAAGCTTTTCCTTATGATGAACATTTCTTCAGTTACAAGTTTTCTCATTTGAAGCCATTCAGAAGCTGCAATCTACATCAGAAGCTGAAATGCTCATCAGAAGCACTGTAGCACTTCAGAAGCAGTTTCAGGTTCTGAAGCCAAGCGTTGACTTCTGTTGACCACATCAGAAGCTGGGTTTGCTGAATTGTTTTTGCACGTATCTTGGGAGATTTAGCAAGGAATTATGTTTGTTTAATTACTTCTAGAAGGCTGGTTTAATTGGAGAAGATATCTTTGAAGATTTGGTTTAAAGTTATGAAAATTCGTATTTTCTATTTTAAATCTTTCAAAGATTTAATGCAGTTTTATTTGTTACATTATTGGATCAATCTTATTCCAGTAACAAATCAATTCAGAAGATTTGGAGCATAATTAAGAGACTTGCTGAAGACTATATAAGGAGGAGTGCTGCTGCTATTCAACTTACAATTTAGAGAGTTAGAAAATCAGAAAATTGAGTCTGTGTTTTAACTTAGAGTTTATTGTGCACCACTCATATGTTTTGAGTTGGTTTAGAGTTTTATAGAGTTGTGATTCATTCTAAGCCTTTAGGTACGAATGAAGTCTTTGTGTTTTTGAAGTTTTCTGAAAAACAGAGTATTTTTGATTAAGGGTTTCAGTAACTGGGTTTAGTTACTTGAATAGGAAGTTAGAGGATTCTATTACTCAGAGTTGGGTAGAAGTCTTACTAGGTGGAGGTTAATTGCTTGGGATAAGAACTGGGAGTCAGTGTCTGAGTCTTAAGGATTAAATCCAATAGTGGATTTCCTTCCTAGATTGGTATCCCCCAGAGTAGGAGGTGTTTACTCCGAACTGGGTTAACAAACTTCTGTGCCTTTTTACTTTCCTGCACTTTAATTTGCTGCCTGTGTGTGTTTGTGTTTGTGCTTTGTTTTGCAAATTAGTGTGTCCTGTGTGTTGTTCAGAACCTGTCTGGTTCAGAACCTGTTATCTCTGTTGATTGCCTGGCCAGAATTTCAATTGGCATCAGAGCAGGCACCCTGCCTGTAATTTGGGTGAGATCCAGAGGACTAATTTCTGGCAAGCATGGATAGAGAAGGAGGCTATGTCAATAGACCACCCCTACTAGATGGCACAAACTATGAGTATTGGAAGTCAAGGATGTGTGCTTTTCTAAAGTCTATTGACAGCAGGACTTGGAAAGCTGTGATTAAAGGCTGGGATCATCCTGTGTATACAGACAAAGATGGTAACAAGACTGAGGTTCTGAAGCCAGAGGAGGAATGGACCAAAGCTGAAGATGATCTGTCACTGGGAAATTCAAAAGCTTTGAATGCTATCTTTAATGGTGTTGATCAGAACATGTTCAGACTTATCAAACAGTGTACTGTTGCTAAGGAGGCCTGGGAAATTTTGAAGACAACTCATGAAGGAACCTCTAAAGTGAAGATGTCCAGATTGCAACTGTTGACCACCAAATTTGAGAACCTGAAGATGAAGGAGGATGAATCCATTCAGGATTTTTACATGAATGTGCTGGACATGGCAAATTCTTTTGATTCACTTGGGGAGAAGATGTCTGATGAGAAGTTGGTGAGAAAAATCCTCAGGTCCCTACCCAGAAGATTTGACATGAAAGTCACTGCAATTGAGGAGGCTCATGATATTTCTGCCATGAAACTTGAGGAGCTGATTGGGTCATTGCTCAATTTTGAAACAGCCTTTTGCAAACAGACTGAGAAGAAAGGAAAAGGTGTAGCTTTTAGTGTGAATTCTGAAGCTGATGATCAACAAGAGTCTGAAGAGGATGACTTATCAGAAGCTCTTGTGTTGCTGGGAAAACAATTCAACAAGATTCTGAAGAATGTTAACAGAAAAGCCAAAGCCAAAGGTCAGAACTTCAGATTCAATAACAAAAAGCAACAAACTGATGAGAAGAAGACCAAGTCTGAGGAGAAAAGTAACCAAGCCAAAGGCGTGCAGTGCTATGAGTGTGAAGGTTATGGACATATCAAAACTGAGTGCCCTACTTTTCTTAAGAAACAGAAGAAAAGCCTACCTGTTGCATGGTCTGATGATGGTTCTGAAGAAGATGATGATAGTGAATCTGGTATGTGTGATACTGGTCTGGTAGTGAGGTCAGGAGCTATCTTGAAGAAGGAACCTGCTTTAGAGTCTGAGACTTTTTCAGAATCTGACTCAGAGTCTGAAGCCTCATCTGTGTCTGAAGCTGCTAAAACCTCATATGATGAACTAGCTGATAACTATAGGAAGCTGTATACCAGAAGTGCTGAGGTTTGCAAACAAGTTCTGGATCAGAAGGAGACTATTTTTGTAACACCCTAACCCTTAACCGCCGATTATTAACTTTAATAAAGAAAACGTTAAGGACATAGGAAGTTACAACATGAAGAAAAACTCATATTCATAAACATCAGCACTAATCAAAATATATTTGATTCTCAAACAGCAGCGGAAAATAACAAACAATTGCATATAACCAAACACTGCATATATTACACAAAAATATATACATAATGTTTTCAAAAGAGGCAATTCTACAACAGAGACTATTGCCAAATCTATACATAACGTTCAGATACCCCAAAAATAGTGTTACAAATATCAGAGCACTAGACTCTAACTAGGATACAACACCTAGTACCAAAAATGTAAGGATAGCTAAGCTATGCCCTTACCACTACAAAAGCTCCTAAACAGCAAAGGGCTATTCCTCAACGATAGCCTCGCCAACCTGATAATCTGGATCCCCAAAGATCCAGCAAATAACACATAACAGAGAGTGTTAGTATCACAAACAATAAACATGTATAAATATCATATAATTATACATAACCAAAACTCAACACGTAATTGACAACACACCAAACTCATCAAATACAAACACCACTCACAACCATTATGCTCACATAATATCACTTAATACACACACTAATGTCAATTATGATGCATGCCTCAAAATACATTCTCTAATGCATGTGATACCAAATCGTTTCGGATAAACTTATATCCTTATCAAGCTCTCTTGATAACCACGCTCTCATGGATTTCATATCCGCTCCGGATATCATCGAATAACCCGCTCCGGGTATCATACAATCATGAAATGCATGATGATTTACTTAGCAAATATATGATACTCTTATCACTATACTCACTAACACAACTAATTATCAGCTCTCTGACAATTATCACAACAACAACAACCACAACAAACACAACTACTAAATTATCAGCACTCTGACAATTATCACAACATCAACAACAACAAACACAACTACTAGGCTCTCATGGCCAAATCATAAAACACAACATGTATATACTCAACCATGTTCAACAATCACAACTTTACTTGAACAATTACTCTTTAGGAAGCATTAAGAATAAGTTAAAATGGTGGGCAAGATTTCCAAAACATATTATAAAAAATGTAGTATCAAAAAGCCATCCCCGCGCGCACCAGGACCTCCAGAACAACTCAACAAAGTTGGCCTGTCCAGGGTTGGTCGCTACAAGCGAGCTCTTGGTCGCTACAAGCGAGCATAGGCAGGGAATTATCCTGCCTGGTCGCTACCAGCGAACCTTCGGTCGCTACAAGCGAGCCTGGTCGCTACAAGCGCCCGTGTGGTCGCTACAAGCGCAGGTAGGCAGGGAATTATCCTGCCTGGTCGCTACAAGCGATGCTCCGTCGCTACAAGCGACCGTATCAGTACACAGTCATAAAAATGTGATTTTTCCACCATTTTAGCCCATTCAAGGTTACCCAACCTCCAGAACTTGTTAAAAACAACATTCCATCATAAAACATCATTTATAAACCATCACAAACAAGGATTGCATCAATCAAAGAAATTAGGGTTCAAAACAATAACTTTTCTTATGAACTCACAACACAATAACTCCAACAAATCATGCTAACAACATCAATTAGCATTCAAGCAAGCAAAACATAATCATTAACAACTTTAAACCATAAAAACTTTCTAACAAAACCTAGACAAAGTGAGGAGAAGTTTGGGATGGAGAAATAGACATTCTCCCCTTCTCAATCACTTGTAATCAAGCAATACTAACTCTCTTACCTTCTCAAACCTAGCAAATCTCAAGCTTTCCTCTTGCTTTTCTTGCCCTAGCTCTCCTCTTGTTCTTCTCCTCTTCTTCTTTCACGTTTTCTTCCTCTTCAAAAGCAATGAATAGTGTTTCAAAAAGTCTTGTGATTATCTCATATAATCCAATCCAATCAATCTTGGCCATCCATCCTTACTAACTCTCAAGGACTCATCCTAGCCTTACAATCCAATCCAAGCTCACTACTATCATAACCACTTGATCATTACTACTCATAAACTTAAAAGCCCAACACTATTCACCCTCTAGGCCCAAAACCTTAAAAACTCGATTACGAACTTATCTTCGCGCTAAATAATTATTCCTCGATTACTAGAAAATATATTTTTAAATGCAAATCCATAAAATAAAATATATAAAAATATAACATACGAAAATAGGGTCGTTACAACTCTACCCCCCCTAAAAAGAATTTTCGCCCTCGAAAATACCTGAAAACAACTCTGGATAGGAATCCCGCATCTTGCTCTCGAGCTCCCACGTCGCATATTCACCGGCTGGGCCTCCCCAAACGACTTTCACCGATGAAATCTCTTTATTCCTGAGCCTCTTCATCTCTTGTCCTTCAATCCTTAAGGGTACCGTTGCAACCGTCAAATTCTCTCTCACTTGTATCTCGTCCGACTCAATCACATGTGACGGATCCGATACGTATTTCCTTAATTGAGACACGTGAAAAACATCATGAAGATTCGACAACGACGGCGGTAACGCAATCCTATACGCCACCTTCCCAATCCTCTTCAAAATTTGATACGGACCAATGAATCTCGATGCTAACTTCTTCGATTTCAAAGCCCGTCCAATACCCGTAGTAGATGTAACTCTTAGAAATACATGATCTCCTTCTTGAAATTCTATATCCTTCCTTCTCTTGTCAGCATAGCTTTTCTGGCGACTCTGCGACGCTCTCATCTTTTCTTGGATCATCTTGATCTTCTTGGTCGTTTGTTGCACAATCTCAGGTCCAAGCATCACACTTTCTCCCGATTCAAACCAACACAAAGGTGTTCTACATCTCCTCCCATACAACGCTTCAAAAGGTGCCATACTAATGCTCGAATGAAAACTGTTGTTATATGTAAACTCAATCAATGGTAAGCAAGCTTCCCAACTCACTCCTTGTTCCAAAATACACGATCTTAACAAATCCTCCAATGATTGAATCGTTCTCTCCGACTGACCATCCGTCTGCGGGTGATAAGCAGAACTCATCCGCAATTTAGTCCCCAACGCCTCTTGCAAACTCTCCCAAAACCTTGAAGTAAAACGGGGATCTCGATCTGATACAATACTCGACGGAATTCCATGCAATCTCACAATTTGCTCGACATAAATCTCAGCCAACTTTGGTACTAGCATACCGGTCTTGATAGCTATGAAATGAGCAGACTTTGTTAACCTGTCGACAACTACCCAAATCATATTGTTACCTTTCGACGTCTTCGGCAAACCGCTTACAAAATCCATCGCAATACTATCCCATTTCCACTCTGGAATAAACATAGGTTGCAATGGCCCTGACGGCTTCTGATGCTCTACCTTGGACTTCTGACAAGTCAAACAAGCGAAAACAAACTCGGCGATCTCTTTCTTCATTCCTTGCCACCAAAACATTTTTCTCAGATCTTGATACATCTTAGTAACACCAGGATGAATACTTAAATTGCTTCTGTGACCTTCCTCCAAGATCATCCGCTTCAATTCAGGCACATCAGGTACACATAACCTCCCCTGACACCTCATCACGCCTTTCTTATCGATCTCAACGTTTACCTTTTTCCCTTGCTCGATGAGCGTCTTAAGCTTCATTAATTTCACATCAGACTTTTGCTTTTCCACAACCTCTTCAAGAAAATCATTCGTCAACTTCAACATTCCTAGCTTCACGCTTCTGGTTGTCCTTTCAAAAACCAAACTGAGGTCTCTAAACTCTTCAATCAATATCAGTTCCTTCGCCATCAAAGACGACATATGCAAGGACTTCCTACTCAACGCATCGGCTACCACATTAGCCTTACCCGGGTGATAACTCAATTCAAAATCATAGTCCTTAAGAAATTCTAACCATCTTCTTTGCCTCATATTGAGCTCCTTCTGATCAAACAAGTACTTCAGACTCTTGTGATCGCTGAAAACCTCGAATCTTGACCCATACAAGTAATGCCTCCAAATCTTGAGAACAAACACAACAGCAGCTAGCTCCAAATCATGCGTAGGATAGTTCCTCTCATGAATCTTCAGCTGTCTTGATGCATAAGCAACAACTTGTCCCCTCTGCATCAACACACCACCTAGACCCATCTTCGACGCATCACAATAAACCACAAACGGTTCCTTCGGATTCGGCAGAATTAGCACAGGTGCAGATGTCAACCTCCTCTTCAGCTCTTGGAAACTCTGCTCACACTTGTCATCCCAAATAAAAGCTTGACCCTTCCTAGTCAACTGCGTCAACGGCAACGCCAACTTTGAAAATCCTTCAATGAACCTCCGATAGTAACCGGCCAAACCAAGAAAACTTCGGATCTCAGTAACAGACTCCGGCGTTCCCCAATCTTGCACGGCTTCTACCTTAGCAGGATCCACTGCTATACCACCACTTGAAATGACGTGACCCAAAAAGCTAACTTCATGCAACCAAAATTCACACTTAGAAAATTTTGCATAAAGCTTCTTCTCGCGCAACACCTCCAACACAATCCTCAAATGCTCAGCATGTTCCTCTTCCGTCTTTGAGTATACCAAAATATCGTCTATGAAGACCACCACGAATCGATCCAAAAAGGAATGAAATATATGATTCATATATTCCATAAACACTCCAGGTGCATTAGTAACTCCAAAAGGCATAACAGCGTACTCGTAGTGACCATACCTTGTCCTGAAAGCAGTCTTCGGTATATCCTCCGCCTTAACTCTTATCTGGTGATATCCCGATCTCAAATCAATCTTGCTGAACACACAGGCTCCCACTAACTGATCCATCAAATCATCTATCCTCGGAAGTGGATACTTATTCTTGATAGTTGCTTTATTCAACTGACGATAATCAATGCACAGACGCATACTACCATCTTTCTTCTTTACCAACAGAACCGGCGCACCCCACGGCGATACACTCGGTCTTACAAACTTTTTCTCTAACAATTCCTCCAATTGTTCCTTCAACTTTTCTAGTTCAGCAGCTGACATACGATACGGCGCCATTGATATTGGACTAGTGCCAGGTACTATGTCAATTGCGAATTCAACCTCTCTCTCGGGTGGTAAATCCAAAATGTCATCCGGAAAAACATCTGTGAAATCACGCACCACCGGCAATGCATCAACCTCAATCTTCTCTTCCACCCTCAACGAAGCAAACATAGCAAACACGTCCTCTTGAGCCTTCACTGATCTTACCACTTCTCTACAACACATGAGCTTCGAACACAACTCTGGCTCCGGTCTTGGAAACTTAACCGTCCTCTTACCACAGTTGATATGAACCTGATTAAATTCTAACCAGTTCATACCAAAGATAACATCTATTCCGCTCAACGGAATGCAGACTAAATCCATACCAAAGAGTCGATCATACATAATGACTGAACAATCAACACAAACTAGAGTAGTCGATACAGAACCACTCGCAGGCGTTTCAATAACCATGCGTCCCATCATATTTTCTACTTTAAGACCCAACCTCTCAACACAATCCATAGAAATAAACGAATGGGTAGCACCCGTATCAATAATAGCAGACAAAGGAGTATTATTGATAAAGCATGTACCTCTGATCAAGTTGTCCGCCTTCGCATCACCACCATCTAAAGCAAACACTTTTCCTCCAGCCGCTCTAGGCTTCTTACACACATTGCTCTTATGACCCGGTTCTTTGCAATTGAAGCAAACTAGACCTTTCTTGCATTGATCAGCCATGTGGCCAGGATCTCCACACTTGAAACATCTTCCATCACTTTTTGGGCACTCAAAGAAACGATGTCCCGGTTGTCCACACTTAAAACAATTCCTATTACCTCCAAACTTACCACCACTACTCCCACCTTCATCTGGTTTCTTTCCACCTCTGCTATAAGGTTTACCTCTAGCCATGTCCTTTCCCCGCTTCTCATTCGCGGCTTTCACTACAAGAAAACCTGTTATTACCCAGGAACAAAAGCCGTCTGTAGGTGCAAAAAGCCGTGGGTAATCTTAATTACCCACGGCTTACCGAGGGTCGCGAGGCCGTGGGAAAATGCCTCGTCGGTAACGTTACCCACGGCCATGAAAGCCCTCTGTATTTACCGTCGGCCACACCATGGATAGTTTGTGGGTAATCATGGTTTCAACAACAAATTATTGGTCATATATTACCCACGGCTTAGCCGTCAGAAATATTACCCACGGCTTAGCCGTCCGTAATATTATCCACGGCTTTGCCGTCGGTAATATTACCCACGGCTTAGCCGTCTGTAATGCTTTTGTATGCTTTAAGCTTCAAACAGTAATACCCACATCTAAGCCTTCAGTAATGTTTTTTTCCCTGTATACAATAATACACACAATATATCTAATTCGATTTATGGTTCTTTTGTTTCATACAAATTGCACATTAGCCTGCTATATTTTTAGAACCACACACACATATATATATATATATATATATATATATATATATATGTATATCACATTGACCTTTATGTTATCAACAAAAGCTAAAATAAAATCAAAACTCAATAACTTTCATAACTCCAATGGATTTTAACATAAACAAGTCTCAATCGTTATCAATCCACAATTCTCCGAATGAAATAAACATTAATATAGCAAGTTTGACGTGAAGTAAAACAAAACATAAAACAAGTCTTCAATAAAACATAGTGCGGATGTCAAAGTAATACTAAAGCATAATTTAATCCTCTACGCTGTCAACAGAGTCAGCATCTGTGTCAGAGTCATCATCATAGTCTGGATGGCGACGGTGTCGGCCACCCTTGATGGATGCAACACTCTCAGCCAATTCCTTCAGTTGTCTCTCCAAATCCTGTGTGCGCTTATTAGCCTTGCGACATTCCTCACGTGCAACTCGAGCATCATCCTCTGCTGCATTTGCTCTCTCTTCAATTGCTGCCATCTGTGCAGCAATCCCGGCAGAAACTTGGCTAGTATATGGAGATACATGCGACTGCTGGGTCAGGGAGGATACACCTGGCTTGTAGCGCTTTGCCATATCACCAGTACCATAAAGTCGTCCCCGAGTCTTTCCCCCAGCTGATTCAGCCCATAAGTTCAATTGAGTTGCAGGATCAACCTCCTTGGTACCATTATCAGATGCCTTCTCCATCTTCTCCTTATATGTTTCCTGCTCAAGAGAAAACAAACATACATATTACATTTAAGCTGTCACACGATGTATGAAATTACTTAGCAATCAAAAGCCTACAAACATACACATTTTTCCTTGAATATGTTATCAAAGCAATGACAATTCAGAATGCAAATCAAAGCAATATTGATATGATACATAAACACTACTTAAATATACTACAAAATTGTACCATCAGCCAGAAACCAAAACCAACTATTGCAAACTTATCTTTCTACAAGTGCATATGAAATGTTCATTTGTTTTACTAGGATCATCGATTTTCTAAAATCAAGTAAAACTGAAGGAAAATACAAGGTGAATACAAATATAACACACATCAATAAACGGAATAAACTGACGAGGAATAAACTATCTAAAATTCATCTCTTTTGGTGTGGTCCACCATCAGTAACAAGAAAAGAAAATATCATAGTTGACACATAGAAGCTTCTATTTGCTTCAATTTATTTGTATTGAAATGTCAAATATTTCAGGTGATGAAGGAAGCTTCTCCTCAGGAAACAATGGAGAAGAAGTTAGCAAGCAGCAAGAGGTGCAAAATAATCTCAATGACTCAAGTTCAGGTCCATCTGGTGCATGCGATAGCAATGGTTCCACTAATCAACAGCAAAATAAGAAGAAAAGAAACCTTCCTGGAACTCCAGGCAAATATTCAACTATACTCCCAAGTCCTAACTTCATTTTTTATTGCAGCACATAGCTTTTCTTTATTCAACTATACTCCTAACTATACTCCAGGCAAATAAAAAGGAAATAAAAACCTTTGGACTAATCAACACTTCAGGCAAATAATAACGCTTCAGTTATTAATTATTATACAAACTACAAAACTAGCTAGAGAACTCTAAATGGTTTTTTTTAGGGAACTCTAAATGCTTTAGAAAAGTTGAATTTTGCATCGAAATGATAATCTTATATAGTTGCTCTACTGGTCAAACTCTTGGCAGTCAAGAATTTGCAAGGTTAAACATTCGCCATGTTTGGGTGAACAGCTTAATTAGATGTTTATAGCATAAACGCTTATCATATGAGGGCTTATGTATAAGCTATTTCTATAACAAAAGATAGAATAAAGTAAAACTATTTCCATAAGCTATAAGTTGTTTTCATAAGCTATCTTGAAAGTTGACACACCAGTTTGGGTCATGATGAATAAACTGACGAGGAAACTATCTAAAATTCCAGAAGAGGTCAGAGGATAGATAGAGCATTATTTTGTTAATTCTGATCCAGTTGTGGAAAAGGATAACAGAAAACTAACTAGATGTTAATCAGCATGTTAATAATGTTAATAATGTTAATCAGCATGTTAATAATGTTAATCAGCATGTTAATAATGTGAAGTACATCAGCATGTTATACACTTCATCTCTATTTTCATTAATTACACTTACATATGTCCTCTTGGATCTTTCGTCCACCCATTGGGAGTCCTCCTTCCTCGTATGAGTCTTTAAGAAGACCTCATCCACTGTGGGCTCTCTACCCAACTCTTGACGCTTATACACAATAAAAAATTGTTTTTGAATGTTAGAAACATGAAATATTGAACCTGCAAGTTGAATTTTAAGGAATCAAGTAAAAAAAACATACCATTCGTATGACATACTCATTTGTGGATATGGATCCTCCTGTATGGACGGATCCACCCTTGGCAGAAGCACGATTATTCTTATTTCGAGCAGATTTCACCTTATAATCTGTAGATTGCCATTTCTTTTCAAGCCCTTTCCAAGTACGCGGGCCAATCCAAGATGGGCGTTCATTCTTGTTCCTTGCCTCCATTAGCATCTCAGAAAGGCGCTTTGAGCCCTTGCTCTTGAAGATAATCTTAAGCTCAAACTCATCCTCAGGCCGCCATGCAACTTTTTTCTGCAATATCATAATAATATACAAACTAAGAACCAACATAAACAAAAAAAAACATCAAAGTGAAAAACATTACACAACTTTGAATATCTAAGCAAAGTGACAAATTTACGCAACTTTGAATAGCTAAGAAAAGTGACAAACTTACCCCAAGTTTTAAGAACATGCGTTCCACCCTCTTAGGTGGGATCTCTCCCCATCTAGACCATGCATTGCGAAACTGAGATCGAATCACTGAGGTCAGGGCCCTTGAGGCCACCCTACATGGGTTCCACCTACAAACAAGTTATAAACAAAATACTAAAATACCTTATACATACATAATCATATAAGTGATACGTTAACAGTAATTAATTATGTACCCTTTCCCATCTGGAAAAATATATGGTCTTCCATCAGGTGCTTTATGAAGATCATGATTAGTGTTTCTTGACAATTGCGCCCTATCTTCACTGCTGTGTGCATGCACTGAAGTTGATTGATTGTTCGGATCTGGCGTATGTCGTGACCCCTGTGCTGATGGGGGCTGATCAGTTGTAGGGGAAGATGATGGGGGCTGATCAGTTGTAGGGGGCTGATCAGTTGCATCCAGCTGCCCTGCATCCAGCTGCCCTGCATCCAGCTGCCCTGCATCTCGCTCCCCTGCATCCCGCTCCCCTTCATTCAGCTGATCTGCATCCCGCTGCCATGGTGTTGTAGCGTCATCACTGAGAGGCGACTTCGCAGCTGATGCATGTAGATGCCTAGTCGCTTGTTTCAACTTATGTGGCATAATCATCCGCTTTTTCATATGTGGACCTTTGACCTTCTTACAGTTTTCTTTAGGAGCCATGATCTGTCTACAAAACATAAGAGAATATAGTTGATAATGAGAAACAACAAAAAATATATGCAAACTTTAAAACAGATGGTATTTTAGAACATTAATTAGTGTATGGTGTACATGTTCCTTAAAGACTTACTTCAACCATTCATCCAACCAAAACAAAAACACATAAATCAACCTACGTCGATTTCATCTCATCTTTCTCAATTTCAATATGTAAAAGAGATATATTTATTACTAAACAAAACTCAAGGGTTGAAGCATAAGAGCAAGTATGGTTTATAAATTAGCACTATAAGCTCAATTGGATAATCAATCTAGATAGATGACAATACAATTTAACATTCAATTAAAATTTAATATTCAATTGAATATAAAATTTTCATTTCAAAACGAATCACTATCTTCGTCATCACTATGTGATTTCATGGTTGCATCACTATCTTCACTATTTGCATCATTGTCTTCGCTACAATCATTGTCTGCCCCCTTATCATTTTCCATGGTTCGAACTAACATAACATCGACCTCTTCATCACTATGTGCATCATCATGCAAGCCGGTCATTTCTTCAATTTCAGTTATTTGTTCAATGTGTGTCATTTCATCATCTTGATAAGGTGTGTCCTCGACAATTTCATCCACCTCTACACGACCTCTAGGCTTCGTCTTTATCACTGCACACCAACCACGTTTGTTTGTGCACATATCTGGGTAGGGTACATAATACACTTGTATGGCCTTTTGTGCAATTATGAATGGATCATAGCGATCATACTTTTTGTTCATCTTGATATCCACAATATCGTAATTGGGATGTACTTTTGTTCCTCTATTCCTCTTCGGATCAAACCATTGACAATAAAATAAGGCTACCTTGTGAGACAATCCATGATATTCCAGCTCAAATATATGTTCGATGACTCCATAGAAATCATCTTCCCCTCCTTCTGTAACCCCTTTCACATAAACTCCACTGTTTGTGGTTTTTTTACCTCGAGTCCATGCTTCTGTGTGAAACTTGTACCCATTAATGAAGTACTTGTGCCAACTTATGGCATTTGACTCTGGACCCCAAGCTAATGATATCAAGTTAGTGTCGGTCACACCATTTGCCTCATCAGTTACCTATATAAATAAGAAATTCTCAATAAGGGTAATGAAGCTCAATAAAATAATGAAGCTCAATAAGGGTAATGAAGCTCAATAAGGGTAATCCACCACTTACATAATCCTGAAACCATTGTGGGAATTTGTCATGTATAAGAGCTTGAGCTGAAGGATCTTCTTCATTGATGGAGTTATGTTGCAAAAAGGCACTGTCAATAAAAAGAGAATTGTTGTAATATATGAAAGTTAAATACACTTGGTGTAAGATTAATTTGATATACTTACTTAATATATGGCTTAACCTCGTTGCAATTTATGAGGATGTGTACATGCGCAGACGTCCATTCAGTTTCTGTCAACCAATGTGTTTGGTGTTGCCCACTAGGACGTCCTAGTGGATTGCTTATTGATAATGTTGATGTAACATCATTGTTGAATCCTAAAGCTTCATTACGTTGACTTTTTGCACAATGGGAGACAGTTTTAAAATAGTGGGAACACAAATATGTTGCCTCCTTTTCTAAGTAGGATGAACATATTGAGCCTTCCACTCTTGCCTTGTTTTTCACTGACCGCTTAAAATCACCCATCATTCTAAAAAAACAAGAATGGTACAACTTACTTTTAATAAATGTGAAAGATCGAGAAAAGAAGAAGTATTTATAACGTATACAAAATACCTTTCAAATGGGTACATCCATCGGTATTGAACTGGCCCGCCAAGCTTTGCCTCATACGGGAGGTGAATTGGAAGATGCTCCATTGAATCAAAGAATCCGGGTGGGAAGATTCTTTCAAGTTTGCATATGATAATTGGAATGTTCTCTTCCAATTTGATTAATTCATCATGTCTTAAGGTGTTGCTGCATAAGCCTTTAAAGAATTGACTTAATTCTGTAAGTGATTTCCACACTACATCAGGCAACGAACTAAACGCAAATGGAAGTAAACGCTCCATAAATATGTGACAATCATGACTTTTCATCCCATGAACTTTCCCTTTATCAACATCCACACATCTAGCCAAGTTTGATGCATAACCATCAGGCATCTTAAGCTCCTTAATCCATTTACAAACTTTCTTTGCCTCGTCCGACGAAAGGCAGTAAGTTGCCTTAGGTTTTGTTATCTTTCCGTTGGCATGGTGAACCAACTCCAAGTCACTACGTTGACAAATGATGGCCAAGTCCATTCTTGCTTTTTCGTTGTCCTTTGTCTTGTTCTTAAAGTTCATGACAGTGTTAAACACATTGTCAAATACATTTTTCTCAATGTGCATCACATCTAGATTATGCCTTAATAAATTATCTTTCCAATATGGAAGATCCCAAAATATGCTTCGTTTAGACCAATTGTGTTTGTCTCCATATCCTGGTAATTTAGAAATTCGTTTATCTATCACTCTTGGAAAATCACGAACCCAACACCATATTTCTTCACCTGTCAATATTGGCGGCGGCTCGTCCCTAACAACCTCATTTTTAGCGAATCGTCTCTTATTTCTTCGGAAGGCATGATTGTGTGGTAAGAACCTACGATGACGATCGAACCATGAAGTTTTTCCACCATGTGTCAAGGTAAAACCCTTGTTGCCATCCATACACACCGGACACGCCAACCTACCTTGAGTACCCCACCCAGATAACATAGCATAAGCGGGAAAGTCATTAATTGTCCACATTAACATTGCCTTCATTACAAAATTTTGTTTCGTGGAGATATCATAAGTCAAATCCCCATGATTCCATAAATTTTGAAGCTCATCTACTAATGGTTGCAAGTACACATCAATGTGTAATTTTGGGTTAGTTGGTCCAGGTATGAGGCATGTTAAAAACATAAATGGTTTAGTCATGCACATTTCAGGGGGGAGATTATATGGGGTCACAATAATAGGCCAACAAGAATATGGGGATGAAGATGCCTGAATGTAAGGTGTGAAACCATCAGAACATAAACCTAGCCTCACATTTCTTGGTTCTTTCGCAAAGTCTGGATACATCATATCAAAATGCTTCCAAGCTTTGCCATCAGATGGATGACATAAAACGCTTGAACTTGAACTTGAACTATTTCGATGATGCCACCTCATTTCTTTCGCGGTTTCCGTTGAGGCATACAACCTTTTCAACCTAGGGGTGATTGGCAGGTAGAACATTCTCTTAGCTGGAACGTCTTTGTGCTTACCCATCCCAGTCTTACTAGGAACGTATCGGGGTTTATGACAAAACTTACACTCTCGATCTGCAACTGTATCTTTGTAGTACAACATGCAACCATTAACACAACAATCAATTTTCTGAGAATTCAAACCTAGCATGGAAACCAATTTTTTTGCCTGGTAAAAATTTTCTGGCAATGAGTTTTTCGAAGGACACACATCTATAAGCATGCTTGCAAAGAAATCAAGACACTTTTGAGGAACATTCCAATTTGTTTTGCAAGTCATAAGTTTAACGCATACTGAAAGTTTGGATTCAGAAGCACCCTCGTATAATGGTAGGTTGGCAGATAGCAAATTATAAAAGTCTTGAGTGGCCTTATTAGGTTGATCTTCATTATTCTCTTCCCTTATTCCCTCATCCTCGTTAACCTCTTCTTCATTTTCCTCATTCATCTCGACCTCATCCTCGTTTCCCACATCCTCGTTGCCCTCATACTCATTAACATCTTCATTGTCCTCATCCATATCGACCTCATCCTCGTTGACCTCATCCTTGTTGACCTCATCACCTATACTTTGGAAGTTAAACCCAGGCCTCAACGCATCCTCCACCATATGTTGCATTAATGCAAAGGGATCCTCATTATTCATATGTTGACTACTAGTCGACACATTTCTTGGGTTGTTTCGTGGGACTTTTTCACCGTGATCTGTCCAATACAAATAATTCGGTTGGAATCCATGTCTGTACAAGTGAACTTTGATTTGATTTGGAGACAACACGTTGCCACACATGCACTTGTCACAAGGACATCTAATTCCACCCTCACGCTTAACCTTGCGTCGTTGTTTTCTTGCCATCTTTATGAATTCATCTACCCCTTCTATGAAGCTTGGTTTCAATCCCCCTCTACGAGGATTATGTCTATCATATACCCAACTACGATCTAGAAGGTAACCATCCATTTTATGGAAGTTATCGAAGGATCTAAAATAAATAAAAAATATCAGCAGTCTTATTCAAGACAATTACAAGTAATTAAACATATTATTCATGTTTCTTTCAGACACGGTTGGAGTGCTTCATGCTCCTAGACATGAAGACCAAGTATATGAGAATAACACAAATAAACAAAATAATAATCAACAAGCAGCAAGCAGCTGCTAAACAAAACCCAACATTACAAAGACTCAAACTGTCTACAAACCAGAAAACAAAAAACGCAGCAACAACAAAACTTCTTAGTTTGAATTTTTGTGCGCAAGAGTCAAGTGAGCTCGATTAAGATTCTCTAAATTCTTGTCTTTAAGGAATTCATCTATCTTCGGATTATTCTTGGCCAACTGTAAACATAATATTGCATTATATACTGTTAAATAAATCCTAGGCTATACAGATATGAAAACCCATTTTGGATATACAAGTGGGGAAAAAAGATATTTGGAGGAGCTGTGGACAAGGAAAATCAAGGGTGATGTACGTGTAGAGTCCTTCTTGTGTGTGTGTATGTGTGTGCGTGCCTCGTGCGCACGGGTAATCTCATGGCATGTTTCGAAAGTACTGAACGGAGTAACAAAGCCTCTTACCAAAACAATAGTAGTAAAGACAAAATATAATATTTCCTGAAAGGCAACACTAATTAAGAAGCATTCTCATAGCTTCCATCCTGCAGCCTACACTGCAGAACTCAACCAACTTTTACATAGCGAAATTGCTCAGACAGACAAGTCTCTCAAAGACATGACCGGTTATATAGGCTTGTAAAACCACTAAAACACATAGCATAACATTTTATTTGAAAGCTTCTCTAAAAATTTGAAAAATGATTCTATATGCTTGTCTACTTTTAATTTGTTTTGCCAAGCCATTATGGCTGTGTCCGTAACTAAAAACTAGTCAATTATATCTGGGCAATTGTAAGTTTTTCAACTACCATATTGAGTAGAGAACACAATGCAAGTGCAAAAGCATAATTTTCACTTACATTGTTTAGGACACCTTGAATTTCTATAACTGGAATACTGAGAGCAGCAAAAACAATGGTACCAAACGTCCTCTTTTCAGTATCTGGAGGTGTGTAATCTCCCTTAGCAATGTTTCTCACTTGCTCTAACACTTGCTTGACAGCGAACTCGAATGGAACCTGAAGATGTTTTGAGACCAAAGAAAAGAAGTCGATAACATAATTGAGTTTCTTAGTTTGAATTTCTTAGTTTGAATTTTTGTGAACAGAGCAATGGACAAGTGAAAACAGATTATAGCTTATAGAAAACAATTTAACCATATTTAATCAGTTCGTATAGAAACAACTTATAGACAAGTGTTAAATCAACCACATAACATTAAAACAGCTTATAGACAAGTGTTGAAACAGCTTATACAAAAACAATTTAACCATATTTAATCTGTTCGTATAAAAACAGCTTATAGCTTATAGATAGGTGTTGAATCATCCACGGAACATTGAAACAACTTATAGACAAGTGTTTAATTTGTTCGTATAGAAACAACTTATGGACAAGTGTTGAAACAACTTATACAAAAACAATTTAAACATATTTAATGACTTATATACAAGAACAATTTGAATAAACTTAACATTGAACAAATAATTTGAATCAGCCACAAACACATTGAACAATTTGAACCACAATAAGCCACAATCACAGTTAATTGAAAAACACAATCAAATGAAAATCTAAACCCTAAATAACCACAAATATACATGTATGAAATACGAATTTGTAATTAACGATGAAGAAGGTGAGAAGACTTACAGATTATGGAGGTTTTGATTTTTGCACGAGTTGAGTGAGTCTTCAACGTGGGAGAAGAATCACGAGAGAGAAGAATCACGAGGGAGAAGAACTTAGAAGAATGACGAACCACGAGGGAGAAGAATCACGAGAGAAAAGGTAGGTTGAGGCGTTTCTTCAACGCCCACCGTTGACGCACGGTGGCGTGGCTGGTAGAGGGGCAGGTCACCGTCGCAGCGTGAGAGAAGAGAGGCGAGCTGATTGAGCTTTTAGGGTTTTAGAAATTGAGGGTGAGAGGCAATGAAAGACGGTTGGTGTTTCATTTTTCTGTCACGCTGGAGTTTTGGCAATGAAAATAAGAGTTTTGGCAAATACTTTGGAGCCAAATTGTTGAAATTTTGGGATTGGGGAAAAAGTGTGGAGCCAAATTTATAAACTAGTATATTCTTGCTATTATAAATATAAATTATTATAAATAAATAAATAAATGTATCATAAAGAGGGTTAGACCGTGGGTAACTATTGACGACAAAAAGCCGTCTATAATTATTGATGGCTAAGCCGTGGGTAGCAATTTCAAAAAATTCACATTGAGCTTTTAAACTTACAGATGGTTTAGCCGTGGGTAATCCGTCACTACTCTAAAAAATTACTCACGACTTAATGGCCGTGGGTAATTGTTCGTGGGTAATGACAGATTTTCTTGTAGTGTTTGTAGTAATTAGCTTTAGCTTTACCATCCTTATCACATATTCGGCTTTTATTCACCAACATCGGAAAATTCCTGATCTCGCTAAACCCAATTAACTGCTTGATATCCGGCCTCAGTCCATTTTCAAACTTTACACACTTGTCTTCTTCAGCTTCCACCGTGTTATAATGAGGAGCAAAACGACACAAGTCTTCAAATTTGGCCGCATATTCAGAAACAGATAAATTCCCCTGCTTGAGCTCCATGAACTCAATCACCTTACGGTTCCTCTCGTCTGCCGGAAAATACTTGGTCAAAAACTCTCTTCGGAAACGAGCCCAAGTAACTAAAGCTCCACCAGCTCCCAACCTTTGACTAGCATTTCCCCACCAATGATCAGCTTCATCATGGAGAACATACGCTCCTAGCAATACCTTATGCGCATCCAGACAACGCATAGCCCCAAAAATCCTCTCAATCCCTTCCAACCAAGTCTGAGCTCCATCTGGATCGTATCCTCCCTTGAAGATAGGCGGTTTGTTGTTCATAAACCTCTCGAGTCTCAGCTCATCTTCTCCGCCTCCTCTAGCTTGTTGTGCTGCTCTATCCGCAGTCCTACTAGCAGCATCCTGAGCCATGGCATCCGCCATCCGCTCCATCGCATCAGCAAGTGCTCGTTGCGCCATATCCACACACTACCAAACATCACATAACACAAGTGAGAACAAAGTGTTTAAGAAAACACATGTTACACAAAGGGTATACTAAACCTAATTGATCCAATGGATCGACCTGCTCTGATACCAACTATTGTAACACCCTAACCCTTAACCGCCGATTATTAACTTTAATAAAGAAAACGTTAAGGACATAGGAAGTTACAACATGAAGAAAAACTCATATTCATAAACATCAGCACTAATCAAAATATATTTGATTCTCAAACAGCAGCGGAAAATAACAAACAATTGCATATAACCAAACACTGCATATATTACACAAAAATATATACATAATGTTTTCAAAAGAGGCAATTCTACAACAGAGACTATTGCCAAATCTATACATAACGTTCAGATACCCCAAAAATAGTGTTACAAATATCAGAGCACTAGACTCTAACTAGGATACAACACCTAGTACCAAAAATGTAAGGATAGCTAAGCTATGCCCTTACCACTACAAAAGCTCCTAAACAGCAAAGGGCTATTCCTCAACGATAGCCTCGCCAACCTGATAATCTGGATCCCCAAAGATCCAGCAAATAACACATAACAGAGAGTGTTAGTATCACAAACAATAAACATGTATAAATATCATATAATTATACATAACCAAAACTCAACACGTAATTGACAACACACCAAACTCATCAAATACAAACACCACTCACAACCATTATGCTCACATAATATCACTTAATACACACACTAATGTCAATTATGATGCATGCCTCAAAATACATTCTCTAATGCATGTGGTACCAAATCGTTTCGGATAAACTTATATCCTTATCAAGCTCTCTTGATAACCACGCTCTCATGGATTTCATATCCGCTCCGGATATCATCGAATAACCCGCTCCGGGTATCATACAATCATGAAATGCATGATGATTTACTTAGCAAATATATGATACTCTTATCACTATACTCACTAACACAACTAATTATCAGCTCTCTGACAATTATCACAACAACAACAACCACAACAAACACAACTACTAAATTATCAGCACTCTGACAATTATCACAACATCAACAACAACAAACACAACTACTAGGCTCTCATGGCCAAATCATAAAACACAACATGTATATACTCAACCATGTTCAACAATCACAACTTTACTTGAACAATTACTCTTTAGGAAGCATTAAGAATAAGTTAAAATGGTGGGCAAGATTTCCAAAACATATTATAAAAAATGTAGTATCAAAAAGCCATCCCCGCGCGCACCAGGACCTCCAGAACAACTCAACAAAGTTGGCCTGTCCAGGGTTGGTCGCTACAAGCGAGCTCTTGGTCGCTACAAGCGAGCATAGGCAGGGAATTATCCTGCCTGGTCGCTACCAGCGAACCTTCGGTCGCTACAAGCGAGCCTGGTCGCTACAAGCGCCCGTGTGGTCGCTACAAGCGCAGGTAGGCAGGGAATTATCCTGCCTGGTCGCTACAAGCGATGCTCCGTCGCTACAAGCGACCGTATCAGTACACAGTCATAAAAATGTGATTTTTCCACCATTTTAGCCCATTCAAGGTTACCCAACCTCCAGAACTTGTTAAAAACAACATTCCATCATAAAACATCATTTATAAACCATCACAAACAAGGATTGCATCAATCAAAGAAATTAGGGTTCAAAACAATAACTTTTCTTATGAACTCACAACACAATAACTCCAACAAATCATGCTAACAACATCAATTAGCATTCAAGCAAGCAAAACATAATCATTAACAACTTTAAACCATAAAAACTTTCTAACAAAACCTAGACAAAGTGAGGAGAAGTTTGGGATGGAGAAATAGACATTCTCCCCTTCTCAATCACTTGTAATCAAGCAATACTAACTCTCTTACCTTCTCAAACCTAGCAAATCTCAAGCTTTCCTCTTGCTTTTCTTGCCCTAGCTCTCCTCTTGTTCTTCTCCTCTTCTTCTTTCACGTTTTCTTCCTCTTCAAAAGCAATGAATAGTGTTTCAAAAAGTCTTGTGATTATCTCATATAATCCAATCCAATCAATCTTGGCCATCCATCCTTACTAACTCTCAAGGACTCATCCTAGCCTTACAATCCAATCCAAGCTCACTACTATCATAACCACTTGATCATTACTACTCATAAACTTAAAAGCCCAACACTATTCACCCTCTAGGCCCAAAACCTTAAAAACTCGATTACGAACTTATCTTCGCGCTAAATAATTATTCCTCGATTACTAGAAAATATATTTTTAAATGCAAATCCATAAAATAAAATATATAAAAATATAACATACGAAAATAGGGTCGTTACAATTTTTCAACTGGAGGCTGAAAAAGGAGAACTTCTTGTGCAGAATTCAGATTTGAAAGAAGAAGTGAACCAGTTAAATTCCCAACTTGAACATATGAAAAAGCAGGTTAGAATGATGAATACTGCTACTAATGTGTTGGATGAAATTTTGGGTGCTCAGCAACAAGGAAAAACTGGATTAGGCTTTGATGATCAGACTCAGAACTCCAAACAAAAAATTCTTGTTAAAGAGTTTGTTCCTGCCACTAAAACTGATAATCCTATGATTGGAACATCTCAGATGAGACCTCAGAAACAATCCCAGATGCAAGCTCAGAAGCAAGCTCAGAAAAGACCTCAGATGCAAGGTCAGAAGTATGTTCAGATGCTACCTCAGAAGCAACCCCAGAAGTACAACAGAAGAAGGAGGAATCATACATGGACCTGTCATCATTGTGGTAAGAAGGGACATATCAAACCTTTTTGCTTTAAACTGTATGGCTATCCTGAACACTTTCAATATAGAAGAGTGCAACCAGCTGCACCCAGACATAGTGGTCAGAAGGTGTGGAAACCTAAGGTTCAGAATGTTGGCCTGATTGCTCATACTTCATTAAGAGCCACCTCAAAAGAAGACTGGTATTTTGATAGTGGGTGTTCAAGGCACATGACTGGTGTGAAGAAGCTACTGAGCAATATCAGATCATACTCCAGAAGTTATGTGACATTTGGAGATGGTGTAAAAGGTCAGATTCTGGGAATTGGTGATTTGATCAGAGAAGGTCTGCCCAAACTTAATGATGTGCTACTGGTGGAAGGATTAACCTCTAATCTGATCAGTATTAGCCAGCTGTGTGATCAGGATTTAAAAGTGAATTTCAACAAGCAGGAGTGTATTGTTACTGATCAGGATGGAAAAACTCAGATGAGGGGCTGCAGATCCAGAGACAATTGTTATTTGTGGGTTTCTGAAGAAGAAAGAAGTCTGACTTCTTGTCTTATGAGCTCAAAAGAGGAAGTCAAACTCTGGCACCAGAAGCTGGGACATCTGCATCTGAAAGGCATGAAAAAAATCCTAAGTACTGAAGCTATCAGAGGTGTACCTAATCTGAAGATCAATGAGGACAATGTTTGTGGTGATTGTCAAATTGGAAAACAAACAAGAAAGTCTCATCCCAGATTAGTTCACCAGGTAACTACTAAAGTACTAGAACTTATTCATATGGATTTAATGGGGCCTATGCAAGTAGAGAGTATTGGAGGCAAGAGGTATGCTTTTGTAATGGTAGATGACTACTCAAGATTCACATGGATCAACTTTGTTAGAGAGAAGTCTGATACTTTTGAAGTGTTTAAAGACTTATGTACTCAATTACAAAGAGAGAAGGATTGTGGTATTGTCAGAATCAGAAGTGATCATGGCAAGGAATTTGAAAACAAGAGTTTTTCAGAATTCTGTGCTTCTGAAGGTATAAAGCATGAGTTTTCTGCACCTATCACACCTCAGCAAAATGGTGTAGTTGAGAGAAAGAATAGGACACTAGCAGAATGTGCAAGAGTAATGCTGCATGCTAAGAAACTTCCATATATGTTCTGGGCTGAAGCAATGAACACAGCATGTTACATACACAATAGAGTCACCTTGAAGAAGGGTACTACATCAACTCTGTATGAATTATGGAAGGGGAGAAAGCCTACAGTCAAATATTTCCATGTTTTTGGGAGCAGATGCTACATTTTGGCTGACAGGGAAAATAGAAGAAAACTGGATCCTAAGTCTGATGAGGGTATATTTTTGGGATATTCAGTAAACAGCAGAGCTTATAGGGTGTTTAATTCCAGAACCAAGGTTGTGATGGAGTCCATAAATGTGGTTATTGATGATTTGTCTGCTGAGAATGAGCCTGAAGTTGTTCCAGAGTTTGAAGCCTCAGAAGAACAAACTTCAGAAGCTGAAAAGCATTCAGAGTTTGAAGAAGCAGAAGATCAACCAGATCAAGTTCCAAATGGTAAAGGGCCATCAATTAGAGTTCAGAAAGATCATCCTAAAGACTTAATCATTGGAAGCTTAGATCAAGGTGTCAGAACCAGGAGATCAGATGCTGCTGCTACTGATTCATGTTTTGTGTCAAAGGTTGAGCCTAAAAATGTGAGAGAAGCCCTAACAGATGAATTTTGGATTGAAGCAATGCAAGATGAGTTGAATCAATTCAAAAGGAGTGAAGTGTGGGATCTAGTTCCAAGACCTGAAGGGCTGAATGTGATTGGGACTAAGTGGATATTCAAGAATAAAACAGATGAAAATGGTACTGTAGTCAGAAACAAGGCAAGGTTGGTTGCTCAGGGATATACTCAAGTAGAGGGATTGGATTTTGATGAGACCTTTGCACCAGTGGCCAGACTAGAGTCCATAAGACTGCTGTTGGGTGTTTCCTGCATTCTCAAGTTCAAACTGTTTCAGATGGATGTGAAGAGTGCATTTTTGAATGGATATCTGCAAGAGGAAGTGTATGTTGAACAGCCTAAGGGTTTTGTGGATCCTAAGTTTCCAGAACATGTGTACAAGTTAAAGAAGGCTTTATATGGATTGAAACAAGCACCAAGAGCATGGTATGACAGACTGACTCAGTTTCTTGTTGCTCAAGGTTACAGAAAAGGAGGTTCTGATAAGACTTTGTTTGTGAAAGATGAAAATGGGAGTCTGATGATTGCTCAGATTTATGTGGATGACATAGTTTTTGGTGGAATGTCTCAGAAGATGGTAAAACTGTTTGTTCAGCAAATGCAATCACAATTTGAAATGAGTTTGGTTGGTGAGCTGACATACTTTCTTGGATTACAAGTTAAACAAATGGAAGATACAATCCTCATTTCTCAGAGTAAATATGCCAAGAACATTGTGAAAAAGTTTGGATTGGAATCTGCTGCTCACAAGAGGACACCAGCTGCTACTCATCTGAAGCTAACCAAAGATGAACATGGAGTATCAGTTGATCAAAGTCAATACAGAAGCATGATTGGGAGCCTATTGTACTTGACTGCAAGCAGACCAGACATTACTTTTGCTGTAGGAGTATGTGCTAGATATCAAGCTGATCCTAAGATGAGTCATCTGACACAAGTTAAAAGGATCCTGAAGTATGTGAACAGCACAAGTGACTATGGAATCATGTACTCACATAGTTCAAGTTCTGAACTGATGGGATATTGTGATGCTGACTGGGCTGGAAGTGCTGATGACAGGAAGAGCACCTCAGGAGGTTGTTTCTTTTTGGGAAATAACTTAATTTCATGGTTTAGCAAGAAGCAAAACTGTGTGTCATTGTCAACTGCTGAGGCTGAGTATATTGCTGCTGGGAGTAGTTGCTCACAACTGGTGTGGATGAAACAGATGCTGGAGGAGTACAATATGAAACAAGGCACTATGACCTTATTTTGTGACAATTTAAGTGCCATCAACATCTCTAAGAATCCAATTCAGCACAGCAGAACCAAACACATAGACATCAGACATCATTTTATCAGAAACCTTGTGGAGGATAAAGTCATTCAGCTGGAACATGTGGATACCGAGAATCAAATTGCTGACATATTCACAAAAGCCTTGGATGCTAAACAATTTGAGAATCTGAGAAGCAAGTTAGGTGTGTGCTTACATGAAGACTTATAGCAATTAATGCAAACTGGATGTGAGGAAGCTAGAGTACCTGCCAGTTGTGCCTCTGCTAAGTGTGATCCTGAACCTAAGTCAGAATTTGAGACTACTTTTGGATATGTAGTTTTCCTTCCCTATTTGAAGTCTGAGATTTGTCAGAATTTTGTGGCTAAAAAGGGGGAGATAAATCTTATGTAATGTGTTGGCTCTGATACCATGTGTTACTACTCAGAGAATTAGTTCAGCTTTCAATTTTGTTCAGAAGTTACTTGTGAAGCTCAGAGTTCAAAACCAATGCAACCAGAGCTGTCAAGGTGTTATTGAGGGGGAGAATGTGTCTCAGGGGGAGTACAAGTTTGTTATATTCCTGAGTGATGTAGTGATCCTGAAGTGTAGTGGTCCTGAAGAAGATTTGTGCTCAGCTCCTGAAGTGTGCTCTGATACCATTTGGTAGTAAGGGGGAATTTGTTTGTGAAGCTTCAGGGGGAGTATTATGTTGTTCAGAAGTTAATCAGTAGCTCTGATACATTTGTTTGTGTGCTTCAGGAGATCAGAAGCTGAAGCTGTTTTCAGAAAAGTGTTTTATCCGCTGCTTATGTTTATGCTATGATGTATCATTGTGGAGTTCTTCATTGCTGAGCTGATTATAATGAAGATTGAAGAACTTGGATGGTTTTAGCCAAAAATTTGCCAAAGGGGGAGATTGTTGAGTCTTTAAGTGTTGGCTGCATTGTTTGGCAAAACCAAAGTATGGAATAGAAGCTTTTCCTTATGATGAACATTTCTTCAGTTACAAGTTTTCTCATTTGAAGCCATTCAGAAGCTGCAATCTACATCAGAAGCTGAAATGCTCATCAGAAGAACTGTAGCACTTCAGAAGCAGTTTCAGGTTCTGAAGCCAAGCGTTGACTTCTGTTGACCACATCAGAAGCTGGGTTTGCTGAATTGTTTTTGCACGTATCTTGGGAGATTTAGCAAGGAATTATGTTTGTTTAATTACTTCTAGAAGGTTGGTTTAATTGGAGAAGATATCTTTGAAGATTTGGTTTAAAGTTATGAAAATTCGTATTTTCTGTTTTAAATCTTTCAAAGATTTAATGCAGTTTTATTTGTTACATTATTGGATCAATCTTATTCCAGTAACAAATCAATTCAGAAGATTTGGAGCATAATTAAGAGACTTGATGAAGACTATATAAGGAGGAGTGCTGCTGCTATTCAACTTACGATTTAGAGAGTTAGAAAATCAGAAAATTGAGTCTGTGTTTTAACTTAGAGTTTATTGTGCACCACTCATATGTTTTGAGTTGGTTTAGAGTTTTATAGAGTTGTGATTCATTCTAAGCCTTTAGGTACGAATGAAGTCTTTGTGTTTTTGAAGTTTTCTGAAAAACAGAGTATTTTTGATTAAGGGTTTCAGTAACTGGGTTTAGTTACTTGAATAGGAAGTTAGAGGATTCTATTACTCAGAGTTGGGTAGAAGTCTTACTAGGTGGAGGTTAATTGCTTGGGATAAGAACTGGGAGTCAGTGTCTGAGTCTTAAGGATTAAATCCAATAGTGGATTTCCTTCCTGGATTGGTATCCCCCAGAGTAGGAGGTGTTTACTCCGAACTGGGTTAACAAACTTCTGTGCCTTTTTACTTTCCTGCACTTTAATTTGCTGCCTGTGTGTGTTTGTGTTTGTGCTCTGTTTTGCAAATTAGTGTGTCCTGTGTGTTGTTCAGAACCTGTCTGGTTCAGAACCTGTTATCTCTGTTGATTGCCTGGCCAGAATTTCACTAAGTATTGAAGATCTTATAAGCTCCCTCAAGGTGCATGAACTGGGACTCATTGAAGATAAATCTGTTAGACAGTCTGAGTCTGTGGCACTTAAATCCAAAGGGAAGCTTTCAAAAGCTCTAAAAGCTTAAGAATCTGATGAAGAATTTTCTGAGGAAAGTTCTGAAGAGGATTCAGAAGCTGAGGAGCTAGAAATGCTTTCCAAAAGATTTAAGTTCTTGCTGCAAAGACAAAGGAAATCTTCTAACACGAGCAGCAACTTCAAAGGATCTAGTTCCAAGAAGAATGAACAAAAGGGCTGCTCAAATTGCAAGAAAACTGGTCATCACAAATCTGAATGTCCTGAGTTTCAGAAGGATAAACCCAAGAAGATCAGTTCAAAGTCAGGCAACTTCAAAGACAGATTCAGAAAAAGTCTTTTGGCTACTTGGAGTACTCTTGACCAAGATTCTGAAAATGAAGATGAAGATGAACAAGCTGATCTGGGTTTGATAGCTATAGTATCATCTGATGAGGAATCTGGATCAGAATATGACAAGGAAAATGAAGCTGAATCCAATCTGAATTTGGTTGCAAATGTATCTTCTGATACAGAACCAGATTCAGACTCAGATGAAGAAGATGAGGTATATTTTGAACTATCTCATTCTAATCTTGTTGAAACAATTAACACTACTACAGAAATGACATTTTACATCAGTTGAAAATGACTTTTTACATCAGTTGCCAACCGATGTAAGGTGGCTTGATGTAGTATGTGCACTACTTTTCACATCGGGTACGAACTGTTGTGAAAACTTATTTTCTACATCAGTTCTATCTTTCACTGTTGTAATAGACGCACTTTAAAATTTGACAACGAGGTTTTCACATCAGGTATAAGGTAAGGACTGATGTAAAATATGTATTTTTCACATCAGTGCTAAAATCCACTGTTGCGAAATCTATATTTTTTTTTTTAAATTGCTTAATAAGCTTAACACTTGCTCTTTTCTTTTATATTAAAAATATAAAAACAAATATGGATAATTTTAATGCCAAAAAGGAAGTTATATTATCTAATTTGATATTACATAATCAATCTGCAACTTTTCACATCAATATTCCAAAATATATTAAAAAAAATACATATCAATACAATATATTAAAGAAAATACATATCAATACAAAATATATTAAAAAAAATACATATCAATACAATATTCCAACTCCTGACATACATCCAATAAAAGAGCATCCAATTTCTGCAAAGTTCTTCCCAGCCAAACCTACATTGATAATATGATGAATTAAATTAAAACAAGCAAAGTGACATGCAAGTCCAAGTACATTTAACCAAGTTGGATACACCATCTGAATTGTTTAGTGTAGCACATTAGCACTGTAAATAATGACCATACTTTGAAAAATAGGGAGAGGCAAAACTTAACAAGCCATAAATGAAGTTTACATAATGAACACCTTGTATCTAGTTTTCTACTAAAAAAACACCAAATTGACATAACATTCAATGAAATGAAGCAATCAGATAAACTTGTATCATGCATGCACTTTGCATATTCATAGCAAATTAAATACAAAAAACAAAGAAAAATTACCTGTCTCAACTCGGCAGCTTTAGTTTGGTCCCGATCCATAACATATCTGAATTGGGCAAACACAACAAAATTGAGAAAAGAATATTATAAGTGGAATCATTTGTACCAAGCTGGGGGTGCTATAAAGAAAAAGGTACTTACCCAACTGCATTAAATAGACAACTGTTATCAGAAGGAATGACCCTTCTCACAACAACACCTTCCATGATTTAGCTTGTATATAGCTACTAGCCTAAGACAAAACCAGCCCCGTACGGGACGAAACAGCACCTAAAAACTCCTAAACACAACAGCACCCAGCAGAGGCAGCATTGCATAGCAGGTGCGCACAGCACACCAGCAGCTGCAACCTGTTAACATAGCCAGCGCAGCTGTACCAACATACACTAAGCTGAACAATAGCCAGCGCAGCTGTACCAACATACACTAACCTGTTAACATACACTAACCTGTTAACATTAATGACCGATTCAGACTTGTACATAGCCAGCGCAGCTGTACCAACATACACTAAGTTGAAATTCTGGTATGCTCTATCACAGCTAAACCGATTCAAATTTAATTAAAATTAAACTTTTAGTAGACAAACCAAACATTACACTCAATGGATTTGCAGTTTGCTGCAGATTCAAAAACAAATGAAGAAACGCATAAAATTAGAAAAGTAAAAAAGAATTGAAAGGCTGTGCAATAATCATTTTAATTGAATGACATAACAGCATTCTTGGTTCTAATGGTTTTGGGTTGCCCCCCCTACTCCAACCACTAGAATAGAATGAATCAGTTTGTTGAATGAATGAATCTATACACTAAATAACCATGTTAATCTGATCAATGGATGATACACTCTATTGATCTCACATACATTTTCCTAAATGGACTGCTGCCTATCATGTATCAGCAGTTATCCTTCTTCATTTCTAGTAGTGGGAATATTACCAATGCTGTCACTTGACAGAAGCATTTTGATTACCAATGTGAGACAAAATGTTTAAAATAACTAGGCTGCTCACTTTCCCAAACTGCATCCAGTTGATGGTTTCAAACTCTTGAACCACTTACTAGTGTTGCCCTCTAGTATGGGTTCAAACATAGAATGCTAAAAGCTGAACAAACAAAAAAAGAAATAAAAGGGACTTGTGCCTACTCACATACAAAACATATTTGACCCGAAAACATGTCTGAATTTAAATAACTTTAGAGTGAACTTGACCAAAGAATGGTAAAGGGTTCAATATTATACCAAAAAATTGAAATTCAACTGTTGAAGTTTTAAATCTAATCAATGCAATCACAGCTAAAACCATAAGCCCTGGTTTATGAATATATTTTGAATCCCACACACAATTTCCTTACATGTGGAGATACAAGACATGAGGCATTTGGTAGTATTGGATCATCTAGTTTTTTCAAAATCAACTTTCTTATTAGTGACCGACTATCACAAACAGAAAAAAGAATGCATGTAGGATCCTTGACTTCTATACCCTACAGCTTTGCCTACAAAAATGAGTAGAATGACCTAAACATTCCTAAAAAAAGAAGAACATGTCAATGCTAAGAACTCCCACCATGGCGAGGTCCAAGAAGTGTTGTGTTCATTATGCATGTTTATAGACAGCTTTTAATTAACGGAACAATCTTTTCAAATTGATTTTAAATTTGCTAAACAACTTAATGATGTTTATCACTTTAATAGAAAATCACTTTAATTAGGACTATCTTTATGCACAAACTAATATTATGATGTAAAAAGAATATGTATTACAAATTTTTGAATGAAATGAGGAATACCATTCTAAATATTGTATGTGATCTGCTACTCCTTACATTCATATTTGTCTCACCAAAGTGCCTATTCACTGTAAAATTATAACAGTTTTCAACTTTGATATAGCAGAATGCTTATTCTAACTTCAAATTTAAAAATAAAAGTAAGAATGCAGTAGTAGAGCTACAAACCTTTCCCTACTTTAAGGAGATTTAGAACCTGTTCAGCATTATTGACAATTTCCTCTCTGAGCCCTGCAACAAATACTCCCCGCTGGAAAATAAATAATAAAATCAGTACAATTTTACAGGACATTTGTTTTTATCAAGCATATTGTTACATATAGTTTACTCACATACACCACAAAAGAATTATTGAAGTCCTTGTTAGCACTTTGAATGCTCTCTAAAATACTAAGCCCGTGGTTAATGCTGCACCAATAACATTTAAAATCTTTGTTAACAACTGGTGAGATTAGAGCCCAAATTGTATGCTCTATGTAATTGAAATGTAAGCAATCAGTGAGATTAACCTTTCTGAAGATATCACCAGTTTAGATTCTTCAATAGAATCTTCAGAGGAACCTATAGCCCATTCAACAACCTTGTCGACATCTAGTAGTATAAAAAATTACAAACTATATCAATAACATAGGTAGCAAATCTTAATGTTAGCATACAGTGTGAGTTATTTAAATTAATTAAAACTTCTAAACATTAACTTACTATCAACTGTAAGGGTTTGATCCTTAATACAGAGAGCCTCAAGGTCCAGACAATCGAATCCAATTTTGTTGAGAGACTGAAATCATTAAAGAATCTTATAATATGTATTACAAATACTACTACAAACTCAATTAAAGTCAATTACAAGCAAAATATGTATCAGTTAAAAATGCAAAAGCAATTTCATATAAATAAAGTGTGCAGTTATAATTAGATAATAGCCTCCAAGCCATATCATAGTAACAAACTCAACTACAACTAATCTCCAAAACAGTCCTCATAAGTATTAAGTATCATTCCAACACACACCAGTCAGCTCTAAAGAGTAACACACAGCCTGGAACTGTCAGCCAATGATCAGTTTACACTAGTTACTGATATGCTCTGCTGTTTTCATGAAATATCCGCTGTATCAGCTGTATTTTCTTTGAATAAAGCTATGAATCATGCAACTAAACAGTCCGGTGAACATCAAATCCGTTGACTAATAGAATAATTAAAATTGGACATTTTGCTTTTAAGTCATTCCAAGACGATTTTCTATTCTTCTAACATATCTTCCGCCAATCCATCTTTGTTTTAAAAATCCTCTCACTACAAACTTTCCATCGGACCCATATCCAAGTGAACCATATGACATTATAAAATTGTTAATCGTACGCAGAGCCAAATTATATACCAAGTATTATTCAGGAAAGAAAAAGGACAAAAAAGATTAGGGTAAGATCAACACAAATGATAAGTAAATGTTACAAAACTCACTGCGCGAATGATGGCAAATTTGGACTGAGCATTAACAGATTGAATGTGTTGTTCTAACTGTTGCTTCCAATGAGTAAGTGAAGCCTGATCCTGCAAATGTTCAGAAGTAAAATTGAATATATCAAATTTGTTGAGTCTTTTGGTGTTGGCTGCATATTTTGGCAAAACCAAGGTATTGAATAGAAGCATCTCCATGATTAGAACATTTCTTCAGTTTCAAGAAATTTCATTTGAAGGTGTTCAGAAGCTCAAAATGACTTCAGAAGCTGAATGCTTCATCAGATGTACTGAAGCACTTCAGAAGCTGATTAAGGTTCTGATGGACGCATTGACTTTTGTTGACTACATCAGAAGCTGATATTTTCAAGTGGTTTTTATGCGAATCTTGGTGAAAATTGGCAAGGATTTGTTCCAGGATTATTGCTTCTAGAATGCTGATTTATTTGGAGAAGATTTAATGAAGATTTGATTTTAAATTATGAAGCTCGTATTTTTTCTGCAGAATCTTTAAAAGATATATTCCTGGTTTATTTGTTTCCTTATTGGATCACTCATAAATTAGAAACAAATCAATTTGAGAAGATTGTCTACAGAATTAAGAAGAGTTACTGAAGGCTATATAAGGAGGAGGGCTGCTGCTATTCAACTCACGAATTTAAGAGTATTATTCAGAGAAATAGAGTCTTAGTTGTCTTTAAGCTTTTGCTTTATTTTTGTACGCCACTCTTATGTTTTGAGTTGGTTTAGGATTGTCATTGAGTTGTAATTCATTCTAAGCCTCTAGGTACGAATGAAGTTGTGTTTTTAAAGTTTTCTGAAAAACAGAGTGTTTTTGTTTAAGGGTAGTTCAAGTGGCTAGGTTGTAGTTACTTGAATAGGAAGTTAGAGGTTTTCTAATACTCAACGTGTTGGGTAGAATTCAAGACTAGGTGGAGATTAATTGCTTGGGATAGGAACTGGGAGTCAGTGTCTGAGTCTTAAGGGTTAATTCCAATAGTGGAATTCCTTCCTGGATTGGTATCCCCCAGAGTAGGAGGTGTTTACTCCGAACTGGGTTAACAAACCTTGTGTGTTCTTTAGCTTTCCTGCACTTTTTATTTCTGCTACTTATCTGCTTTAAATTGTGCTAAGTCATTATTCAGAACCTGTTTTGGTTCAGAACCTGTAATCTCTTAAGTATTGCCTGGCCAGAATTTCAATTGGTATCAGAGCAGGCACCCTGCCTGTAAATTGGGTGAGATCCAGAGGAGTTTATTTCTGGCAAGCATGGATAGAGAAGGAGGCTATGTCAATAGACCACCCCTACTAGATGGCACAAACTATGAGTATTGGAAGTCTAGGATGTATGCATTCTTAAAATCTATTGACAGTAGGACTTGGAAAGCTGTGATTAAAGGCTGGGATCATCCTATGTATACAGACAAAGATGGTAACAAGACTGAGGTTCTGAAGCCTGAGGAGGAATGGACCAAAGCTGAAGATGATCTGTCACTGGGAAATTCAAAAGCTTTGAATGCTATCTTTAATGGTGTTGATCAGAATATGTTCAGACTTATCAAACAATGTACTGTGGCTAAGGATGCTTGGGAAATTCTGAAAACCACTCATGAAGGAACTTCTAAGGTGAAGATGTCCAGATTGCAGCTACTGACCACCAAGTTTGAGAACCTGAAGATGAAGGAGGATGAGAATATCCAGGATTTCTATATGAATGTGCTTGATATGGCAAATTCTTTTGATTCTCTTGGTGAAAAGATGTCTGATGAGAAGCTAGTAAGAAAAATCCTCAGGTCCCTGCCCAGAAGGTTTGATATGAAGGTGACAGCAATTGAAGAAGCTCATGATATTTCCACTATGAAGCTTGAGGAGCTGATTGGGTCATTGCTCAATTTTGAAACAGCCTTTTGCAAACAGACTGAGAAGAAAAGAAAAGGTGTAGCTTTTAGTGTGAATTCTGAAGCTGATGATCAACATGAGTCTGATGAGGAGGATAATGACTTATCAGAAGCTCTAGTGTTGCTGGGAAAACAATTCAACAAGATTCTGAAGAATGTTAACAGAAAAGCCAAAGCCAAAGGTCAGAACTTCAGATTCAACAACAAGAAGCAACAAACTGATGAGAGAAAGACAAAATCTGAAGAGAAAAGTAACCAAGCCAAAGGTGTGCAGTGCGAGTGTGAAGGTTATGGACATATCAAAACTGAGTGTCCTACTTTTCTTAAGAAGCAGAAGAAAAGCCTAGCTGTGTCATGGTCTGATGATGGTTCTGAAGAAGATGATGTTAGTGAATCTGATATGTGTGATACTGGTCTGGTAGTGAGGTCAGGAGCTATCTTGAAGAAGGAAGTTGTTTTAGAATCTGAGACCTTTTCAGAGTCTGACTCAGAGTCTGAAGCCTCATCTGTGTCTGAAGCTGCTAAAACCTCATATGATGAACTAGCTGATAACTACAAGAAGTTGTATACCAGAAGTGCTGAGGTTTGCAAACAAGTTTTGGATCAGAAGGAGACTATTCTACAACTGGAGGCTGAAAAAGGTGAACTGTTAGTGCAGAATTCAGATTTAAAAGAAGAAGTGAATCAACTGAACTCCCAACTTGATCAAATGAAGAAGCAAGTGAAGATGTTGAACTCTGCTACTGATAAGTTGGAGGACATTTTGGGGAATCAGCAACAAGGAAAAACAGGTTTAGGTTTTGTTGATCAGACTCAGATTCCTAAACAGATGAGTTTTGTTCCTGCTACTCAAACTCATGATTCTATGGCTGGAACATCAAAGAAGAGACCTCAGAAGCAAGCCCAGATGCAAGGTCAGAAGCATATTCAGAAGAGACTTCAGATGCAAGGTCAGAAGCATGTTCAGATGCAAAGTCAGAAGCATGGTCAGATGCTACCTCAGATGCAACCCCAGAAATCTTTCAGAAACAGAAGGAGGAGGAATCATCCATGGGTCTGTCATCATTGTGGAAAGAAAGGGCATATCAAACCATTCTGCTTCAAGCTTTATGGCTATCCTGAACATTTTCAGTATAAAAGAGTGGAACCAGCTGCTATCAGACACAATGTTCAGAAGGTATGGAAGCCCAAAGTTCAAAATGTAGGCCTGATTGCTCATACATCATTGAGAGCCACCTCAAAAGAAGACTGGTACTTTGATAGTGGATGTTCAAGGCACATGACAGGTGTGAAGAAGCTGCTGAGCAATATCAGATCATACTCCAGAAGTTATGTGACATTTGGAGATGGTGTAAAAGGTCAGATTCTGGGTATTGGTGATTTGATCAGAGAAGGTTTGCCCAGACTTAATGATGTGCTACTGGTGGAAGGATTAACCTCTAATCTGATCAGTATTAGCCAGCTATGTGATCAGGAGTTAAAAGTGAATTTCAACAAGCAGGAGTGCATTGTTACTGATTAGAAAGACAAGATTCAGATGAGGGGCTGCAGATCCAAAGACAATTGTTATTTGTGGGTTTCTGAAGAAGAAAGAAGTCTGACTTCTTGTCTTATGAGTTCAGAAGAGGAAGTCAAACTCTGGCACCAGAAACTACGACATTTGCATTTGAAAGGCATGAAGAAAATCCTAAGTACTGAAGCTATCAGAGGTGTGCCTAATCTGAAGATCAATGAGGACAGTGTTTGTGGTGATTGTCAGATTGGTAAACAAACAAGAAAGTCTCATCCCAGATTAGTTCACCAGGTAACTACCAAAGTACTAGAACTTGTTCATATGGATTTAATGGGGCCTATGCAAGTAGAAAGTATTGGAGGAAAAAGATATGCCTTTGTAATGGTAGATGACTACTCAAGATATACATGGGTCAGCTTTGTTAGAGAAAAGTCTGACACTTTTGAAGTTTTCAAAGAAATGTGCATTCAACTACAAAGAGAAAAGGACTGTGGCATAGTCAGAATCAGAAGTGATCATGGCAAAGAATTTGAAAACAAGAGCTTTTCAGAATTCTGTGCTTCTGAAGGTATAAAGCATGAGTTTTCTGCACCTATCACACCTCAGCAAAATGGTGTAGTTGAGAGGAAGAATAGAACATTAGCAGAATGTGCAAGGGTTATGCTGCATGCTAAGAAGCTGCCATATATGTTTTGGGCTGAAGCTATGAACACAGCATGTTACATAAACAATAGAGTCACTTTGAAGAAGGGTACTACATCAACTCTGTATGAATTGTGGAAAGGGAGAAAGCCTACAGTCAAGTATTTCCATGTTTTTGGGAGCAGATGCTACATTTTGGTTGACAGGGAAAATAGAAGAAAACTGGATCCTAAGTCTGATGAGGGCATATTCCTGGGTTATTCAGTGAACAGCAGAGCTTACAGGGTGTTTAATTCCAGAACCAAGGTTGTGATGGAGTCCATAAATGTGGTTATTGATGATTTGTCTGCTGAGAATGAAAAGAATGAGCCTGAAGTTGTTCCAGAATCTGAAGCCTCAGAAGAACAAACTTCAGAAGCAGAAAAGCATTCAGAGTCTGAAGAAGCAGAAGATCAACCAGATCAAGTTCCAAATGGTAAAGGGCCATCAATTAGAGTTCAGAAGGATCATCCTAAAGACTTAATCATTGGAAGCTTAGATCAAGGTGTCAGAACCAGGAGATCAGATGCTGCTGCTACTGATTCATGCTTTGTGTCAAAGGTTGAGCCTAAAAATGTGAAAGAAGCCCTAACTGATGAATTTTGGATTGAAGCAATGCAAGATGAGTTGAATCAATTCAAAAGGAGTGAAGTGTGGGATCTTGTTCCAATACCTGAAGGGCTGAATGTGATTGGGACTAAGTGGATATTCAAGAATAAAACAGATGAAAATGGTACTGTAGTCAGAAACAAAGCAAGGTTGGTTGCTCAAGGCTATACTCAAGTAGAGGGATTGGATTTTGATGAGACCTTTGCACCAGTGGCCAGACTAGAGTCCATAAGACTCCTGTTGGGTGTCTCCTGCATTCTCAAGTTCAAGCTATTTCAGATGGATGTGAAGAGTGCATTTCTGAATGGATATCTGCAAGAAGAAGTGTATGTTGAACAGCCTAAAGGATTTGTGGATCATAATTTTCCTAATCATGTTTACAAACTGAAGAAGGCCTTGTATGGATTGAAGCAAGCACCAAGAGCATGGTATGAAAGATTAACTCAGTTTCTTGTGGCTCAAGGTTACAGAAAAGGAGGTTCTGATAAGACTTTGTTTGTGAAAGATGAAAATGGGAGTCTGATGATTGCTCAGATTTATGTGGATGATATAGTGTTTGGAGGGATGTCTCAGAAGATGGTCAAACTGTTTGTTCAGCAGATGCAGTCAGAATTTGAAATGAGCTTAGTTGGTGAACTGACTTATTTTCTTGGATTACAAGTCAAGCAAATGGAAGATACAATCTTCATTTCTCAAAGTAAGTATGCCAAGAACATAGTGAAGAAATTTGGATTGGAATCTGCTGCTCACAAGAGGACACCAGCTGCTACCCACCTGAAGTTAACTAAGGATGAACATGGAGTTTCAGTAGACCAAAGTCAGTACAGAAGCATGATTGGGAGCCTATTGTACTTAACTGCAAGCAGGCCTGATATCACATTTGCTGTAGGAGTTTGTGCAAGATATCAAGCTGATCCTAAGATGAGTCATCTGACACAAGTTAAAAGGATCCTGAAGTATGTGAATAGCACAAGTGACTATGGAATCATGTATTCACATAGTTCAAGTTCTGAATTGATGGGATTTTGTGATGCTGACTGGGCTGGAAGTGCTGATGACAGGAAGAGCACCTCAGGAGGTTGTTTCTTTTTAGGAAATAACTTAATATCTTGGTTCAGCAAGAAACAAAACTGTGTCTCATTGTCAACTGCTGAAGCTGAGTATATTGCTGCTGGGAGTAGTTGCTCACAACTGGTGTGGATGAAGCAAATGCTTGAAGAATACAACATTGCACAAGGAACTATGACCCTATTTTGTGACAATTTGAGTGCAATTAACATCTCTAAGAACCCCATACAGCACAGCAGAACTAAACATATAGATATCAGACACCACTTTATCAGAAATCTTGTGGAGGACAAGATCATTCAGCTGGAACATGTGGTTACTGAAGAACAAGTTGCTGACATTTTCACAAAGGCCTTGGATGCTAAACAGTTTGAGAATCTGAGAAGCAAGTTAGGAGTGTGCTTACATGAAGACTTATAGCAATTACTGCAAACTGGATGTGAGGAAGATAGAGTACCTGCCAGTTGTGCCTGTGCTAAATATGATCCTGAACTTAAGTTTGTGTCTAATATGTCTTCCAGGATCTGTGTTACAGGTTTTGATTTTATTCCCTATTTGAAGTCTGAGATTTGTCAGAATTTTGTGGCTAAAAAGGGGGAGAAAATCTTAAGTATTGTGTTGATTGTATTGTCTCTGATACCAAACATCTTAAGCAATGTGTTGCTGCTCAGAATTAGTTCAAATTTCAGATGTTCAGCTTTCAGTGTTATTCAGAAGATGATGTGTCTCAGGAGGAGTATAAGGTTGTTATATTCCTGAGTGTTTTTGTGATCCTGAAGTGTGCTTCTGATATGATACCATGTTTCTCTGTAGTTCAGTAGTGAGGGGGAGTTTGTGTGAGAAGCTGAGTTGCAGGGGGAGTGTTGTGGAGGTTCAGAAGTAAGGGGGAGTGTTTGGTTATATGTTTGTGAAGCTTCAGGAGGAGTTGATTAATAGCTCTGATACCATGTTTGTGATGATCAGAAGTTGATCAGTAGCATGTGTGTGCTTCAGTAGCTGTTATGTTTTGTAGAACTGAAGCTGGTTTGTGTTAATCATAGTTGTGTCCGCTGCTTATGTTTATGCTATGATATATTAGTGTGGAGTTCTTCATTGCTGAGTTGCTTTTAAGGGAGTTTGAAGAACTTGGATGGTTTTAGCCAAAAATTTGCCAAAGGGGGAGATTGTTGAGTCTTTTGGTGTTGGCTGCATATTTTGGCAAAACCAAGGTATTGAATAGAAGCATCTCCATGATTAGAACATTTCTTCAGTTGCAAGAAATTTCATTTGAAGGTGTTCAGAAGCTCAAAATGACTTCAGAAGCTGAATGCTTCATCAGATGTACTGAAGCACTTCAGAAGCTGATTAAGGTTCTGATGGACGCATTGACTTTTGTTGACTACATCAGAAGCTGATATTTTCAAGTGGTTTTTATGCGAATCTTGGTGAAAATTGGCAAGGATTTGTTCCAGGATTATTGCTTCTAGAATGCTGATTTATTTGGAGAAGATTTAATGAAGATTTGATTTTAAATTATGAAGCTCGTATTTTTTCTGCAGAATCTTTAAAAGATATATTCCTGGTTTATTTGTTTCCTTATTGGATCACTCATAAATTAGAAACAAATCAATTTGAGAAGATTGTCTACAGAATTAAGAAGAGTTACTGAAGGCTATATAAGGAGGAGGGCTGCTGCTATTCAACTCACGAATTTAAGAGTATTATTCAGAGAAATAGAGTCTTAGTTGTCTTTAAGCTTTTGCTTTATTTTTGTACGCCACTCTTATGTTTTGAGTTGGTTTAGGATTGTCATTGAGTTGTAATTCATTCTAAGCCTCTAGGTACGAATGAAGTTGTGTTTTTAAAGTTTTCTGAAAAACAGAGTGTTTTTGTTTAAGGGTAGTTCAAGTGGCTAGGTTGTAGTTACTTGAATAGGAAGTTAGAGGTTTTCTAATACTCAACGTGTTGGGTAGAATTCAAGACTAGGTGGAGATTAATTGCTTGGGATAGGAACTGGGAGTCAGTGTCTGAGTCTTAAGGGTTAATTCCAATAGTGGAATTCCTTCCTGGATTGGTATCCCCCAGAGTAGGAGGTGTTTACTCCGAACTGGGTTAACAAACCTTGTGTGTTCTTTAGCTTTCCTGCACTTTTTATTTCTGCTACTTATCTGCTTTAAATTGTGCTAAGTCATTGTTCATAACCTGTTTTGGTTCAGAACCTGTAATCTCTTAAGTATTGCCTGGCCAGAATTTCAAAATTGTAGATAGAAATGATACATACTGAATTGATTTTATTTTAAAATGTACTAATACCTTAGGGAACTGTATAGTCAACTTATTAGGAAAAAGGCTATTGATTTTCTTATCTTCACTTTCATAACGTGGTTTACTCAGTGTTGTTCTATCCGGTTTCTCCTAAACAAAGGGTCAACATTATTAGATTAATGATCAATGCATGAAGGAACCAAACCACCAAAGTTTATACAATGTTTAAATAATATTTTGGCATCAACCACAAAAGAAAAAGCAAAGTGGAGTGACAAGTAACCAACCTCTAGACTCTCATGAATTTGCAATTTCTGATTTTCAACAACAAGAAGGTCATTAATCTCTTCATTATAAATCTCCATGTAGGAAACTCGAATTAAAAACTCTCGTTCAGTCATCTGAGAAACAAACAAGCAAGGTATAAGCATTGTAATTGTAATAACAGTAACATGAACCTTCATCAAAGTTAAAAAGAACTACCTATACCGTCTCAATTTTTGAAAATATATCTTTGAAATTGGGTAGGGAAATATGGATCTGAAATTGAATGAACACAAACAAAATTACCTTAGATTATTGATAGATCTGAGTTTGTGAGATCAGTACCGGCGAGAGAGAGACTTTTCCGGTGCAAGAGAACCAGAGAACACTACCGACGTTGACGGCTCAATACCGGTTGCGAGAGAGAAAGAGGTCGACGCGATCAGCAACGGCGGCGAGAGAAACAGAGGGCCGCGACGTGAAGAGGCTACCGTCTGATGGCTCAGTAGCTGTTTGTGTGAGAGAGGGTTTGTGTGAGAAAGATTAGGGTTTGTGTGAGAAAGATGAGGGAAAAGTCGTGTTTCTATGTGAGAAAGATGAGGGAAAAGGCAAAATGTATACTGAAAGGCTTTTTCCCTACAGGTATTATACACCTGATGTAAAAGATAATTCACCAAAATAACGAAACTGCCACCGCGTGTATCTTTTCCTACAGGTATTATATAAACTGATGTGAAAACTTTTTATCATTTACTTTTCCCCTCAGTTGTTCCTTTCCACTGATGTGAAAACTTTGTTAGTAATTTCGAAAATGCCACCGTGTTAACTATCACATCAGGTATTATTTCAACTGTTGTGAAAATGTTTTTGACCATGTTGTAAAATGTATATTTTCCACTAGTGTAAGGAACTTATGAAAAAGAAAAATAACTTGCTGGCTGATGAGAATCTTCAACCTCAGAATCATATCAATGATATTGATGAAGAAGTTAAAGAGCTCAGAGAAATGGTTCATAAGAAACCTGATAAAGTTCCTAGTGAACATGAAACTGCTCTTCAAAATTTTATTTTGGCTGGAATCAACAGAAGCAAAGTTGCTTCTATGATTTATAATATCAGCAGAAACAAAGGAGAAGGAATTGGTTTCAAAAATGATTCATTTAATTTTCAAAATGAAACAAACCTTCCATCCTGTTCTGAAGATAGTATAAAAGGCTCTAAAGTATGCTTTGTGCCTGCTTCTAACAGTTCTGAGATAAAGAAGTTAACAGAAACTGAGACTGCTAAGTCTGAGGTTCTGAACTGCTCAGAGTCTGAAGCTTCTGATCCTAAGGGAAAGATGAAAGCAGAAGTTAAAACTTTGCCAAAGTCTAAACCCAAAGGTCCTAAGCCTAAGACTATGAGAAAATCAGACTCTAAACTTGAAAATGTTCAGAGTCTGAAGAGTTCAGAACCTGAAACAATCAAGTCTCAGAATTTGATAAATTCAGACTCCAATTTTAAAAAGGCTGTGATTATGAAACCTTTAAGGAATAATAAACCAGCTTATTCAAAACCTTATAAATCTCAGAATGTCAGGCAAAGCAAACAAAAGAAAGCCAATCTGTCATCTGTTTCTGTTTGCATTTAGAAAGGTCAAACTGAAGTTTGCCCTGTGTCAGGAGCTGACAAAACTGGAGTTCTTAACAAATCAGAACCAAAGTGTTCAATGGTTCAGACTCTAAAGAAATCAGAAACAAAGACCTTCAAGTCTCAGGTTCTGAAGAAATCTGGGTCAAGACCATTGAAAACTCAGGTTCTGAAGAACTCAATGTTTGAAACTAAGACTTATTCAAGATTAAAGGACTCATATCCAAGATATCTGAACAAGTCTGAGTTCTATAAATTCAGACATAAGGTGCAAAAGGCTAAACCTTTCAGGACTAACCCAAGAGGACCCATAAAGATATGGGTACCTAGGTCTGAGATTGTTTCTATTGCAGATATGCTGAACAGCCAAAGAAAAGGAGAAATCCTGGTACCTGAGCAATGGCTGCTAGCAATGCATGACAGAAAACAAGTCTACGTTCCAAACCCTGATCATGAAAGAGGGAGGAACTGTGAAATCTGGAGGAAACCACAAAGACTTGATCACTGGTACTGAGATTCAGCTCTCAGAGGACACTTCAGAACCTGAACCAGAACATGAGTCTGAAGAATGTCCAAAGCTGAAAAGCCTCTCAGAATCTGACATGTCTCCTAAAGCCAATCAAGAACATTGCTGGAACAAAAATGGGTGTTCAGCAACAAACTTAATGAACAAGGAGAAGTAGATCAGAAGCTCTACTGAGGTATGTTTTGTTCTTTGTTATTCTTAATAGATTCTACATGAGTTGGGAAACTATCAGATTCATGTAATCAGCATAATCTTCTTTGTGATAACATTGTTGTAATCTGTTTGTCAAAAAATTCCAATTCTGCATTCAAGAACCAAGCATTTTTTAACTTAAACTTCATTTTATTAAGAGATTTTGTTCAGAAAATAGATTTAAACTTATTAAAAAAGAATCTGAACAACGCATTTCATCTCTTTGAAAAATTTGCTTGAATCTGAATAAGAAACTGAGAATCTGAGTTCATCAGAAGCTAAGACTTATCAGACACTCATTTTTGAGAGTCTGAAGAAAGTTAAGCTCTGAAAAACTTCAGAGTCTGAAGTTTCAGAACCTGAATTTTCTGACTTTTGAATCTGATAGTTATCAAACTTTTGGTCAGAATCTGATAAGTAATAACAGATGGGCAATGATGAATTAAGCTTTGAAAGTTATACTTTGTCCCTCCCAAAGTCATCAATATGAAAATGTGTTTTTATGTTTTCTATTCTGAAATGTTTTAACAAAAACACAGACACATTTTTCTTCATCAAACATGCTCAAATTGATATCAGACATGTTCAGCTTTACAAACCTTTTTGGTATCAGTCTCAATTTGATATCAGTCTCACTTTGGTATCAGACATGTTCAGCTTTTCCAACATATTTAAAAAACTCTGAACAGTTCTGTCTAAAAAGGTTCAGAAGCACTGAGTTAAATGCAATATTTTTCTTCAGTTTTTCTGAAAAGAGTTCAGTTGTGCTAAAAACCTTCAATTGGTATATGATCTGAACAATCTTGTCTAAAATAGTTCAGTGATACTAAACAGAATGTACTGAACATTTCTGAACAGTTTGTGTCTGATAAGAATGCTCTGAACAATCTTTTATGTTCTGAACAACATTCTCTGATTTTCAAATGCAATGTTATATACTTCATATATGATCAAGCTTGCTCTGATGCTTATCTTTGCTGCTTAATTACCTATATGATTGCATTTTTATCTCACATGTTTTTCAAACTCTCTTATTTCTTAAAATTCTGGAAATTTTCTTTTTGTTGATGACAAAAGGGGGAGAAAAAGGAAACAAGTATTAAGGCCTGAGCTCAGAATATAAGTTAAGTTCTGTCAGTTTAATTAACTTATGAGGGGGAGTAAAAGGTATTGCTCCTGAGCTCTGAACATAAGTTAAGTTCTGATTGAAATTAACTTATGAGAACTGTTTTTTAAGCTCTTAGCCTCTGAATTAAATTTTGTGAGATAAATTACTCTTAGTGAGTTAAAATGAATTTAAATAACTTGGATAAGACTCAGGGAGCTTACAAAACTGATCCTGTGGATTATCAGACTTAGGGGGAGAGCTTACAAACCTCAAAACCTGAAGTCAGCTTGTTATTTATAATTCTGAGTGAAAATTTCACCTTATTGTTTTAAGTTAAATTTAATTAACATGGATAAGAATCAAGGGGAGCTTGCAAACCTCACCTTGAGGATTATCAGACTAAGGGGGAGCTTGCAAACCTCATCCTGAAGTCAGCTTGTTAATTAAACTTAACAACAATTCTGAAATTCTCACCTGTTTTGATCTAAACTGAATTTAATTAACCTGGATCAGACTCAGGGGGAGCTTGCAAACCTCACACCCTGTAGTCAACTTTTTAATTAAATTAACAACAATTTTCTATTAATACTTATGTTTGTCATTATCAAAAAGGGGGAGATTGTTGGAACAAAATTTGTATGAACAACTCTCTTTGGGTTTTGATGATAACAAGTGTTAAAAAGAAAATTGGAATTGCTAATGCTTTGTTCTAAGTGTGCAGAACCATGTTCTTAATGATTGGTATTTGATAATGGTTATGGAAGAACAAGCTAAGAGTAAGAAAGAAAGCATTGAAGCCTTTGTTGCAAGTCTGAAGCAAAATTGGGTCTGAAGCAGCTTCTGAAGGCAGAGTCTGAAGACTGCGTCTGAAGGGTGCTTCTGAAGGTTGAGTCTGAAGGTCAACGTTGATCAACGTCTGAAGGCTGAGTCTGAAGGTCAACAGAAGTCAACGTCTGAAGGTTGAGTCTGAAGGTCAACAGAAGTCAATGTCTGAAGGCTGAGTCTGAAGGTCAACAAAAGTCAACGTCTGAAGAAGTGCGTCTGATGAACAGTGCTTCTGAAGTGTGCGTCTGAAGAGAGCTCCTGAAGTACTGTTCCTGAATAAGCTTCTGAAGTCTGAGTTCTTTAAGGAAAAGCAGCTGTCTCTGTCAACTGTAAAACCTGCAATGTCAGAACAGCTAAATGGAATTGTTGTCTCCTTCTCAGAAACATTCCCCAGGTTTTAAGGAATGTATTCAAACTTTGTGTGCTCTATTTTTAAGCACACAAACTCAGCTGACCTAGCCTCTCTTGCAACGGCTCTTTGCTGAATTTCTGGGCAATCTCAACAGCTCTTTTATTATCTAAAAAAGGGTGATGATTTGAAGTGAAAATTGCCAAGACTCTGTACAGAAACACAACTACAAAAACCAGAACTGCTTACTCTGTTTTTCGTATCTGTCACAAAACAACTTAGGAATTCTTACAATTTGTTTATCTTAGAATTCCTTAAGTGTTAGAGTCTTAATTGAGTTGTATTAAGTGAACACCTCTGATATTTGATCAAGTGTTCAATTCAAACTTCTTTCTTTGTAAACCAGTTTGAAACAAAGTCTCAGTCTGCGTGCTGAGCATCTTGAAGTCTCATTACTTTGTGTTCTGAGCAATTAGAAGTCTCTTAGCTTTGTGCTTTGCGCAGGGAAGTCTTTTGACTTTGTGTCTTGAGCATTGGAAGTCTCTTGACTATGTGTCTTGAGCAAGGAAGTCTCTTAGCTTGTGTGCTTTGAGCAAGGAAGTCTCTTAGATTGTGTACTTTGAGCAGGGAAGTCTCTTAGCTGTGTGCTTTGAGCAATTGTAATCAGTTTGATTATAGTTCAAATCTCTTGTTAGTAACAAGGGGACTAGACTACTTCCGGTTTGTGGAAGGAACTAGTATAAAAAGCTTTGTGTCTTTCTTTCCCTCCCTCTTTACTTATTAATCCGCTGCATAACAAACTCTGAAAAAGGTTCAGAACTGATCTACATCAAATTCTGAACTTAACATAAGTTTTAAGAAAGGAAAAGATTTCATCGACACAATTCAACCCCCCCCTTCTTGTGTGTTTTTCTCACCTTCAAACTATTGCTCGGCGATTACATTTGATAGAATCATAACCGTCGAGCGTGATTGAGTTGCAATGATGGGAATCGTTATAATTTTGCCTGAATTGGTATCCTGGATTGTTGAGAACATCCTCCTCGCAGGGAGAAGGTGTGAAATAAGTAGTTGACCCAATTGGTGAATTAGGCATGTACATTATTGGGCTTGGGTTGAAATGGGTTGAAATGGGCCTAGCCTACTAAACAGTCCAAAACAATAGCCCCCTAAGTCATTGCTCTTGGATAAGAGTGATGACTTCGAGCAAGACATGGTTCATACGAGGAAGAACCTTGTGCTCGCGAGGGGCAAGATTGTGTAGAACTGGATGTTCATATAACACTTGTAATTTTGGGAGATTGAAAATCTTCCTCACATTACGTTCGCAAGGAATATATATGCTTTTTATATGGTCGCATGAAGTTAGATATCCTAAATGAATTTGCGCTCACGGGGAACTATAGACGCTCGTCAGGGAGCTGTGTCAGTGGAATGCTCGCAAGGGGTATTTGTTCATAAAAACGACTTCTTGCTCGGGCTAATACTACTGAAAATTATGAGATTCTCTCGGTGAAGATTTGACCTTACGCTCGTAAAAGCTTATTGCTCGCGAATGATGTGACTATTTGATACCCTCGAAGACATAATGGTTGTTGTCCTCTTAGCATTTAATGCGAATATCTCGACGAATAGATTGAGGGGAATAACCTTTGGTAATTGAGCGCCACTTGTAAAGCATAGTAATTCACTTTATTACCTAGGCGCTTGAGTGGTTATGTCAGTGTTGGTTTTTGAGTATCTATCATAATTATTAGATCCATCCTGACGTTTGGATATCTGATGAATTCTTTTTGATCCATTGGATTTATCATAAGCATAGTTCTGGATCGTTGCTTCGTTTGGTTGGAATGGATTCCCACGTGAGGTGCTGCATTGGATCAGTATCTTTCGGTTTTCAAACATTTTGAATAAAAGTATTAAAGGTTTTGGGTGTTTACTCAGAACATTTTTCACTCCCTTCACAAGTTCATTTCTCTTCCAAGATCAAGTTTTCAAGTTTCAGAACTTTTCTTCTCTGACTTTCAAGGATTCCACCGGAGTTCGTTTTTCCAGTTTCATCTTTTTTATTTACAACCAGGTTACTTTGTGATTTTTCGCTTCTTTCCTGTTTAATGCTTTAGTACATGAACTATGAAGCATGTTGTTAGGGTAGAAATTGAAAGCATGGTTGTTTTCACCGTGATAGATGGTGTTCAACGGCAGAACCAGTGTTTTTGATTTAGGAAACCACCACATTTGTCATTTTATGTTTCTTTTTCTTTCCAAATTGTAGTTGTTTGGTGGTGGTTTTTAACTTAAGTTTCATCCAAGCGCCACCGTGAGTGGAAGTTGTCGTTGTAATTAGAATTCATTTTTCTGGATTTATGCTTGATTTTTTGTTGAATCGATTCGTTTGCAAGGAATATTTAGACTCTTCCTCTCCAAAATCAATCTGATCGGTGAAGGAAATGTCGGTTTGGATGTTGAATTCACTTTTTCCCTCTTTCCCTTTCAAGCTTGATACGGCTAGGCCAGGACAAATCCAGATTCCGATCGAGGATCCAATAGAGTTGTGGATAAGGGACGAACCTTTGTCTACGTCCATGATCTACGCTCTTTCTGGGACGATTGATCGTCCTTTCACCAAAACTGACTCGAGGGGTAGAGAAGATTGGGAGATGTGTATTCCCACTACTAACAGTAGGATATGCTCTCAATATTTAGAGAGCATGATTCCTATGTATGAGGTGGTGTTCAAGGACATGGGGTTCATAATGCCCTTTTCAGATTTCCAGAAAAAGATTTTTACATGGCTAGATCTTGCTCATTCCCAACTTCATCCGAATTTTATGTCCTTTATCAGGGCTTTTGAGCTAGTATGTGAATATCACGAGCTAACCCTTACCATCCCCTTTTTTCTTTTCTATTTTTGTTATGCAACGAGCGACGGAGAACGAATGAGGTATGAATTGGGTGTCTCTGAGACAGGCCAAGAAGTTTTTCAGCATTTACACCGACTTTGTTCGGAATTTCAAAGATATGTATATCCTGCTAACGCCAAAAAAACAATATTGGCCTTAAGCAACATCCTTCGGACGGGGAATCATGTGAGGCCTGATGGGACTTTTGTCCCTGAGGAAGTTCCCTGATTCCCTTTCTACTCGTGTAACGACCATTATAAGCATCATCTGTCGAATTACCTTTTTGTTTACAAGCGTTTAACCTCGATGTGATGACTATTTTTCCCACAAACGCCACCATAGATGTCACTTGTAGACACTTTGATACTCAAATCAGTATTTTGAGCAATAATGGGGGTTAAGTGTAGAAAATCATACATTTAGAGACTGTGAAAAGTCCTTTTATATAGTGACGAGGTGTGGACACCATTGTTAATGGCACAGCCGTTGCTCGATAGTTACGGTTGATGGAATCGTAACCATCGAGCGTGATTGAATGACAATTATGGGAACCGTTATGATTCTGTTTGAATTGGTATCCCGAATTGAAGAGCACCCTCCTTGGGGGGAAGAGGTGTGAAGTAAGTAGTTGACCCAGTGGGTGAATTAGCCGGTTTATTATTAGGCTTGGACTAAAATGGACCTAGCCATCTAAATAGTCCAGAACAATATCCAAAAGCATGTATTGGTTTTTTTTATCAAGGAATGAGAAATCAGAATTTTGAAGGTGAAAAATGTTGGCTGTAGTATTGCAGCAACAAACGAGGTAAGTATTTTTGTATCGTCTCCACAGGGATTAGTGCGCTACTTCGAACCGTTCAACAATCGTTATTGTTTTGAGTTAGGGTTTGTACGATTGGTTGCATAAAACGAATTGAACTTAAAAACAGAAATAAAACGAAAAGTAATAGGGAATAAAAGCGTTGGAATTGGAGTTCATCAATCTTGCATCGAATATAATATAAAAATCATGCATATGAATTTTAGCGTTTTAGCGAAAATATCACGTATCGCTCGACAACGTCATTGATTTCCCAAATGACGTCGTGAGATCGATCGTATCGTTTAATCGACGATTTCCCAATCAATCAAACGATCCGAAAGCATTACGATTCGAAACTTGGTGCGATTATCAAAACCCAAATCCATTTCTAGATTTTCTTATTTTGATAGAAGATTATTCTAAACATAGATTCAAAAGTATTTGTCAATAACAATTGAATCAAGCATGAGAGTGAAAATCAAGAATAACTTCAAAAACACATAAATTGCTAAAATCATATATTTGCATAATCAAAAGTTACATCAAAGCTAGAAAGAATACCTCCAATCCCAACAAAGGGAAGTTAGTTGTTCATTTTCATGACAACTATACAAAAGTTTAGAGAAAAGATGAAGATCAAAACCCAAAGTCTTGATTTCCCAAAGCCCTTGGTTGATTTCCACAATTCAATCCTTTTGCTCCTTGAAGATCATAGCTTCTAGCCCTAAAACTAAGTCCTAAATATTACTGAACGAAAATATAAGCTATCTAGTAATTCTATAAAAAAGACTGAAAAGAAAGCTTAAATACTAAAACTGAAAGTGACAGTTTCGCTCAGCGAAGTTGACTTCGCTGAGCGAAGTCAACTTTCTTTGCCAGTTGCGTTCTGCCACGTCTTCACTTAGCCTTCAAACCGCCTTGATTTCGCTGAGCGATGATAAAGTTCGCAGAGCGAAATCAAGTTCCTCTGTTTCTGAAATTCCCTGCCTGACTTCGCCAACTTTTCGCCAAGCAGTCGCTGAGCGAAAGTGTCTTTCACTGTTCCTGATGAACTCTCTGCCTATCTTCGCCAACTGCTCGCCATGAGTTCGCTAGGCGAAAGTCTGCATTCAAATTTTCATTTTTCTTTGCTCAAATCATGTCCTGGCTTGCATTTTCCTGCATAAATGGATTGGGAAAGAAGTAAAAGCATAATTGGGCATTTGATAAGTGATTATGAGCTTTTCCCATGATAACTTGCAAAACAAGCTACTTAAGGGTTTAAATTAAATATGCTTTTTAACTCATTTTTGGCACTTATCACACACCCCAACTTAAATCTTTGTTTGTCCTCAAACAAAGGACTCAAACAAATGGAAAAAACAAGGCTTTGGACATTTTTACAAAACATGCAAAGAAATGAAAATTTTTCAGATGCAATAATTCAAATGTGGATTGTGCGGGCAAGTATAAAGTTTCTCATTAATCTAGATATAAACAATGAATATGACATAAGTCCTAAACACAAAATTCTCATCATACAATGCAAGGCAATAACATAATTATCTATGAACCACACTTAACACACATCTTTAGAAGTAAATAAGCAAATTGAACTCATGTTGTGAGGGTTATGAACACTCATCCGGCATAATTGTTAACATTCCGATCAATTTATGTGTCCATCTAATTATCATTTCTAAAAGCACGAAAGCAATGATCACAAGGTCTTTAAGGGTTGTAATTTGGCTTGGTTTATGTGGGAAATATTGAATTCAAAAGGCCAAGCAAGAGGAACATTCATTCTATTTACACACTTCCTCCTTATTCAAAAACACCCTTTGGTGATTTACAAATTTTTCTTTGATTGATCTTGACAACTTTTTGATTTTTCTCTCTTTTTTTTCTTTTCTTTTTCTTTGTTCTTTTTCTTTCTTTTTTCTTTTCTTTTTCTTTTCTTTTTCTTTTTCTTGTTGTCAAGATCAAACTCAAAATTCACCAATTACTTGACATGCACAACCTCCCTTTCTCCCCAACTTAGTTCAAGATGATACCCTAATCGAATGTTCCTTTAACATTTTGGCAAAGGTCAATAATCATGATGGATAAGGGTTCAAAATGAAAGTAAAAATATCAGAATCCAATGTGATTTAACTATGAACTGGATTTTGAAAAACTTGGGCAAATTCACTAAGCATTGTGCTTATGAATATTGGCAGTTCATAATTAAGGATTCTGATTCATTAGGCTCAAATTGGGTTATCAAATACTCGCTCTCTCACCGGGTAGGCTTTTTGTGGTCAAGTGTTTATTCTCTATTTCAAAAAATGCCTTGATCATATCAGTGCTTTCATACAATTTAAAACAACTTTCAGATTTAACATAAAACAATCGAGTTAAACTAAAATGCCGGTCTCCTGCGTATATACAAAGACTTGAGGATTCCTCACATTTTGGCTAGTTCTAAGTGGTTCACATATAAGCATGTTATCGCATAAAATTGTATGAGATAAATTTTTGTGCAAAGTACTCATATTAAATTCAAGTACACACATAGAAAAGCAAGAAACAATTAACTTGGCTTTGCAAAATCAAACAATTTCTATCATTATCATGCTTCTGTTACTTTGCTGTTAAAGAGCTTATCAGTAAGCCTCGCTCAGCGAAGTGTATCTCGCTCAGCGAGAATGACAGATAGCAGAATTTCAAAAATGCAGCATTAAAAAGACTTGCCAATTTCAGCATCACCTACAGTTATTAAAAGCATTAAATAAAGCATAAAAAACTTACAAAGTTGGGTTGCCTCCCAACAAGCGCTTGTTTTACGTCGTTAGCTCGACGCCTGATTCGTTAGGGTGGCCAAAACGAGACGGAACGCACATCAGCCCTAGTATTCCTTTGCTTTGGGAGGAATTCCATGAACTTGCAGAACAGCTGATGTGGAGTCCATAACCTCCCTATCCAGAATAAGCTGAGCAAGGTACACAGGTCATCTATTACCAAATCAAATTCGGCCTTGCTCACTTTCATCCCCTCATTTTCACAAGTTTCTTCCTTGTTAAGAAACTGTTCCGGCTTCTCAATATCCATCACTTCTTCACTATCAACAACGCTGGCCTCTTCAGAATTTGACCTTTCTTGAGGAAGTTCAAATTTGTGTGGTATCTCCAATTCTTCCACTAATGTCCTTATACCACATCCTTCAAACATCGGCTCTTCCTCACTCTCATCAACATCGTCTTCAACAATCACTCCGAATTCCAAAGCGGATTGATTGTTGGTCTGAACATCCTTGACTCTTGATAGGAAATTGACTTGAACTTGCAAAATATCCAATTGGCATGATAAAGCCCTCAATCTATGGTTGGTATTTTGCATGTTGATCATGGATTGTTGCATGAACAAATTCAAAGTGTTTTCCGTTCTTGCCATTTGTTCGTCTTCAGACGGATATTGTTGAAATTGTTGATAGGATTCATCCTCGTATGGATTATAGAAGTTGAAATAGTCATGATGATCAGCCATGATTTCTTCCAATGTTGAGAATCTGAAACAAGTATAACTAACAAGAAAATTTTCTTTGCTTTGCAAAGAGGGTTAATGCACACACGGATTTATAATGTACACAAAGAAACGAAAAAAAAAAAATAAACACGATATATACAAAAGCTCAAAACACTACCAATTATTGCGATGCTCAAAATATCTAAACACTAATCCCCGGCAACGGCGCCATTTTGTTGGCTGTAGTATTGCAGCAACAAACGAGGTAAGTATTTTTGTATCGTCTCCACAGGGATTAGTGCGCTACTTCGAACCGTTCAACAATCGTTATTGTTTTGAGTTAGGGTTTGTACGATTGGTTGCATAAAACGAATTGAACTTAAAAACAGAAATAAAACGAAAAGTAATAGGAAATAAAAGCATTGGAATTGGAGTTCATCAATCTTGCATCAAATATAATATAAAAATCATGCATATGAATTTTAGCGTTTTAGCGAAAATATCACGTATCGCTCGACAACGTCATTGATTTCCCAAATGACGTCGTGAGATCGATCGTATCGTTTAATCGACGATTTCCCAATCAATCAAACGATCCGAAAGCATTACGATTCGAAACTTGGTGCGATTATCAAAACCCAAATCCATTTCTAGATTTTCTTATTTTGATAGAAGATTATTCTAAACATAGATTCAAAAGTATTTGTCAATAACAATTGAATCAAGCATGAGAGTGAAAATCAAGAATAACTTCAAAAACACATAAATTGCTAAAATCATATATTTGCATAATCAAAAGTTACATCAAAGCTAGAAAGAATACCTCCAATCCCAACAAAGGGAAGTTAGTTGTTCATTTTCATGACAACTATACAAAAGTTTAGAGAAAAGATGAAGATCAAAACCCAAAGTCTTGATTTCCCAAAGCCCTTGGTTGATTTCCACAATTCAATCCTTTTGCTCCTTGAAGATCATAGCTTCTAGCCCTAAAACTAAGTCCTAAATATTACTGAACGAAAATATAAGCTATCTAGTAATTCTATAAAATAGACTGAAAAGAAAGCTTAAATACTAAAACTGAAAGTGACAGTTTCGCTCAGCGAAGTTGACTTCGCTGAGCGAAGTCAACTTTCTCTGCCAGTTGCGTTCTGCCACGTCTTCACTTAGCCTTCAAACCGCCTTGATTTCGCTGAGCGATGATAAAGTTCGCAGAGCGAAATCAAGTTCCTCTGTTTCTGAAATTCCCTGCCTGACTTCGCCAACCTTTCGCCAAGCAGTCGCTGAGCGAAAGTGTCTTTCACTGTTCCTGATGAACTCTCTGCCTATCTTCGCCAACTGCTCGCCATGAGTTCGCTAGGCGAAAGTCTGCATTCAAATTTTCATTTTTCTTTGCTCAAATCATGTCCTGGCTTGCATTTTCCTGCATAAATGGATTGGGAAAGAAGTAAAAGCATAATTGGGCATTTGATAAGTGATTATGAGCTTTTCCCATGATAACTTGCAAAACAAGCTACTTAAGGGTTTAAATTAAATATGCTTTTTAACTCATTTTTGGCACTTATCAAAAAAAAAGAGAGAATATCATCTGGAAAAAAGTCAAATTACAATGATACCTATTTATAAAAATAGTGTTTTTAAAAGAGATAATGGTCCTTTAATAAAAAATAAGTGGGATTAGACTTACAAGCTTACTCCTTCATATTTTAATTTAAGGTGAGAGTAAGTTAGCGGCCCCCATATATATATTTCCCTTTTGTGAAACATTTTTGGCCTTTTTATAAGATTTTTTTCAATTTACAAGATACATTAATTATCTTTTCGCAAAAACGCTCATAATTAAATGAAGATAATTAAAAGACTAATTATTTCTCTCACTTTATAATTGAAAAATAATTTTGAAAAGAGAGTGTATATTGTTGACAAATTTAATATACCAACTACTTTTCATAATTCCCTTAAAAAACTATTTTCATAATTCTTGTATTTACTCCAAAAGGGTAGTATTTTATCTCTCTGCGAAACCCACCAACTTTGCTTGATGCTCTGTTTTTTTATAATGACAAAGATTAATAGTTAATTTGTAAGATTAATACTTACTCATTTATCTGAATTTAAACCCAAAACCTCTAATTTTAGAGTTAATATTTGCTTTGTCTTATGTGCAACTAAGAAGTGAAATATAAATTGATTTCTTCAACAAAAAAAAGTGAAATATAAATTGGTAAATGTTGTTTGCTTATTAGTATAAGCGATAACAAAAAGACTAAGTTTGCTATAAAAAAAAAAAGACTAAGTACGAAGCCCAACAGCATAACAATCATGATAAGTCCACAAACACAAAATGTAGATAGATCGAAGAGGATAAATTCATTTTTAATTTAATGGTTTATAAGTTTTTTGTGCATGTAAATATAACGAATTTTATTTTTTGTTCTCATAAAGAAAATGACAAGATTGTTTTCCTATAAAAAAAATTAGCACGGAATATTAGTTTATGTTAAATTCATTTTTTAAAATTATTCTTAAAGTTTAAATTTTTTAAATGATTTTTTTAACATTATAAACGTTCTTTTATATCCTCCTAAGACTAATCGTGTTAAAGAACCCAAATTTGATTCTTTGTGGGAACAATTTTTTATCAAGTTATACTTACCTTCCGGTCAAACTTCAAATTATTAGGGTCATTTTCACCTAAGGCCTGAAGGGTTAACACACAAAAAATAAATGTTCTTTTACAAAAAAAAAAAGAGATTTTAAATATGAATTCTTTTACAAAAAATTAGAATAAATTAAATATGATGTACAACTGTTCAAAAATTCAGTTTTTTGGAGTGTATAAAAGGCCAAGACTTGTTCTTTTTGTGGAATCTCATGAAACTAGGAACTCTTAGGAAAGTATAGACCAAGGGTCGGTGCCTTTTGGGTGGGATTCAAGACTTGTGAAACACATGAGAGTGTGAGAGATTTGTGTGTAACTTAGATGAATCTTGTGAGACGAAAAGAGGAGATCCTTATAAAATCAAAAGGCTAAGGATTCATGTCTTTTACGGTGAAATTTTATAGTTAGGAAACAATGGAAAACACCTTGAAGAGTAAAAATCATTTAGTGATTGTAAGAGGGTAAATGAGAGAAATTTAGAGGAAGTTCTTGGAGAATATTGAGAGCTAAATTTCATGGTCACTTTTGTAACTCTGTTTAAAGAAAGAGAGTGGAAAAATGGTAGAAATTATATTTTCTTTTAGAGAGCTTGTTGAAGTTAATATCTTGTTGCTCTTTGTATCTCTTGGTAATTACCCTTTGATAGTTGATTGAAGAATCTCGTTCTCTCTCTCTCTCTCTCTCTCTCTCTCTCTCTCTCTCTCTCTCTCTCTCTCTCTCTCTCTCTCTCTCTCTCTCTCTCTCTCTCTCTCTCTCTCTCTCTCTCTCTCTCTCTCTCTCTCTCTCTCTCTCTCTCTCTCTCTTGTAGGTCATTGTTGGACCAAGCTGGACAAACGAATACTTGGTGTGTTAATTATTCCTTTACTCTATTTATCTTATTATTCTTTGATTTGATTTTGATTTTGATTTTGTATTCCACTTGATTGTGATTTTGTATTAAGGACTACATATATAGAAAGTGAATTTTATAATTAGAAATTTTTACATCTTTCTGTTTAATTTTTTTCAGAGAGATTTCTTTTTGTGGAGCTGGATCCACCACGCCTGCTTGTGGTTGTAGCTTGACCAAAAATTGAGCACCCAAATTATATGTCGCTTTACAATATCAATAAAGCATTAATGTTATTTTTTTTCTATTATATTCTTAACTATTTATTACTCTCCCTTCTTTCATTTATCTTTTCCATATGATTTATTAAGGACAATTTTGTAAAACAACTCATAATATCTCTTTCCCACACAATATTAATTATATTTCCTAATACATACAAAATGCCCAAAACGTCGTATAATTTGGGACGGAGGGAGTAGTTGATTTTGGTAATTAACTTAGAAAAAAAAAAAAGTAGACTTCATCAACAAGGAGAAAGGCTCGTGTATGTGGGTCTCATTTTAATTATGGATTATCCAACTTGATTCATGTTTTTTTTTTAAGTGTTGATTCATGTTTATATTGAATAAATATATTTACTTTCCTATAAGGGGCTTGTAAATTTTATTTGCTCTAAGGGACTTTTGAAGTGTTATTCATTTGATAGTAGATAACTAGCATGAACTTTTGTGTTTGATTTCTTTGCTATTATCTTTTAAATGCGAGTTTTACACGTATTATAGAGGATATGCTCAATGTTGAATATGTACACTCTCTTTGCTTGAGTGATGTTTTCCATTTTTATTTTTTTTTGGTAGAAGTGATGTTTTCCAAATTAGAAGTTCTTGTCACAAAATTGAAAAATGTAGAAAAAAAATTAAATAATGCGTATTTATCAAATAATTAAATTAGATGTATTTTGATGTAAATGTGCCCAAACTTGTGTTCAAAATTTTGTGACCATACGGTAATTTAGTAGTGAAATTTTGATCACTATACGGTAATATATTTTTCTTAAAAAATAAGTGTTTATTGCTTTCACCTCAAACACATAAAAGTGTAGCTTCCATTTTGTTGCGGCCTTACTTTGTTGTAATTTTATTTCTTTTTAATTAAGTTTTCGACTAATCTTTGCTTTAGGACAAGACAAAGAAATGTTAATTATGAGGAGGTTGACAAATGGGTTGGAGAAATATCCTTTGTTATGACCAATTGACCATGGTTAACAAACCTCAGTTCCACTCATGTGTTGCTTCAATTATCCATAACACTGTTGAAGACATTTGGCTTCAACAATGATATGTCAAATTGTTGAAGACACCCATAGAGAGAAGAATATCTCAGACTAATATTTATAAAATCACGGTGAGGGTGAGCCACAATTTTAGTAAAAAAATATATTTTAAAACTTACAACAAAATCACCTCTCACTGAGAGTGTGTTTGGATAAGGTGTGCGCACCTCGTTTTTTTCCTGAGAAAAAGACGCGCAAATCCTCCGAGGCCGTTCGCAAACGCTCGGAGGGCCTTTCGTGAAGCCGCCACCAAAGTTTTTGTGTAAAGGGAACGTTGATAAACCCTTAAGTTTTTTTTTGTTTAGAGGGAAACGATAATAAAACCCTTCGACGATGAGGAAAGGATGGTCATCGCAACCATTGTCGGGTTCGGGAGTCGATTACGCAAGGGGAAGGTATTAGCACCCCTCACGTCCGTTGTACTCAACGGGAACCTTCTATTTGGCTAAAGCTTAAATTGTTTTTGAATGTTTTGCGCGCATGCTTATTTATGTCAAAATATAATAAAGGGGGGAAAGAGATAAAAACAAACGAAAGAAAAGAAAAAAAAAGTTTTTATTATTGCGCTTGACAAGATGTCGATCTTGCTCCTACGTATCTCCCGGTAGTCGGAGAACTCAAAGCGTACGTAGTTCTTTGGTAGAAAAACGTACATATGTTGGTTAATTTTAAATGGACGATGTTTTAACCGAATTCTTGCGATTAAAACGTGGCTTGTATGCTCGCGCTTGGGAGACTTATTAAGCGTTTGTTCGTGAATCGCACTAGAATTGTTAAAAGGTACGTCCGTTAGGGTAAAAGGTTCGAATTGGTCGCTATGGGACCAAGAGAGGTGCAATGGACTCATACAAGTCAAACATTGACCGAGTGGACTCCAATGAGTCGGGCGATTGTTCGATTGATCCACTGAGATCAAGAACAGGTACAATGGACTCGGACGAGTCGAACATTGACCGAGTGGACTCCAATGAGTCGAGGGATCGAATCTAATGGCCACGGGGGACCAAAAGGTTCGGATTGACCACAAGGGGGCCAAGATTTGGTTTGGTTATGGTTGTATATATTGAAAATGGAATGACGATTGCCCGAACGACGAGACATACGTCACGCATTCGTACAATCGGGGCAATGGAGAGACATACGTCACACCATCCCTTTTTCATTCAAGTTTTTGGGTAGAATTCTTTTAGAAATCCCAAGGTATGTCAAAACATTTGATTTGAAAACCCGAATTGGAAAGATTTAGCAATTTGTTTGAAAACACCCAAGTTCGGCTCATTTTGTGAAAAGCGAACGTATTTTGGCATATGTTCATGTTTGAGTTTTGAACATCATGAACAATATTTATTGTTCAAGTTTGTTTTGAAAATGATGAACATAGCTTGTTTGTTCATGCTGCTTTGAAAGTTTAGGAACATAACTTGTTTTGCAAGCTATCCCCAAAATGTCATACGAACTTGTGATTTTGTCAAGATTATGCAAAACCCTTGTTATGGTTTGAAAAAATATGGGTTTAAAAACTCTTAGATTCTGAGCTCTTGGGCTAGAACCTCAAAGATTGGTCATTTTGACATCTAAACTCAGATTCTGAGTTCTGTCATGGTCGCACTGCGACCATGACTTCGCACTGCGAAGCATGCGAATTTTTGAGTTCAGAAGCTGTTTCTGAACTTTTGTTCAGAAACAACTTCTGAACACACTCAGGACCTTTTAGGTGGGTGAAAAACTTTGAGTTTTTGGGATGAAAAAAGCTGGACAAACCAGTTTTGATGTTTTGAAAACCTTGGGATTTCTTTGAAATTCAAAAGGGGTTTTTTAGAACCAAATGGTTTTGAATCAAAATTGCTATGCAAACACAATTAAAAATGCAATACAAAGACTTGGTAACTTACAGAACTCCTTAGCAAAGCTCCAGCTGCAATGGATTTTGAAATTGGTTGAAGGTTTTTGCAAAGTTTTTGATATTGGTGATGAACTTTGAGCTTGGTAAAGCTTTGGGTTTGATTGGTTTTTTCTGGTTGTTTGTGAGTGTTTGTAAGCTAGAATGAGTAGAGTTTCTGCTCTTGAATTGCTGTTATCAGTTTGTATTTTTTTTTTACCTTGGGCATTGCCTTCTATTTATAGGCCAAAACCAAATCTATTTCATCATTAGCAAATCCCAAAATCCAGCTGATTTGTGGCTAGGATCAAGCTGAATCCCTTTGCATTAAATGCTAATGGATAGAGGCAACCTTGCCTTGTGCCAAGGGGCAAGACTCAGCCTGATTTCAGCCACAAATTCAACTAATTCTAGAAGGTAATGATGAAAAACAAAGCTGAATTGCAATTGGCCAAGCTTGGGGATCAATCCTTGCAATCTCAATGGTTGATCAATGAAAACGTGCACTGTAATGTGCAGAGATTGAGGGATGAAAAAGGCTACTTATGGCTGGTGTGAGGGGTGAAAAGCTGCTGCAAAAACAGGGTAGGCACTCATGGCTTTTCAAGTGAGAAAATCCAGCTAGTTTGACTGGTTTTGGGGAAGCAAGCAGGAGGAAAGTCCTCAAGCAGGTGGCTGGCAACCTTGGGGTGGTTAACAGGTCACATGGGAGGTACTAGAGCTGCCCAAGGGCAAGCCCACTTGCTTGTCACATGCTAGGTTGGAAGAAAAAGCTTCCAACCTTGGCATTAATGGCAAGTCCTTCAATTCTGGTTTTGCTTGGCCAAATAGCCATGAATGCTACTTAAAATAAATATGGAAATGATATGCAACAAATCTGGAATTAAATCAAAAGCAACCAAAAATTCTGCAGAAAAATCGCAGACTTCGCAGTGCGAAGTGAGCTTCGCAGTGCGAAGTCAGCATTTTTGAAATGTTGACGTGTTCTGTTGACTTTTGTTGACTTTGACTTTTTCCTCCTCATTGATTTTTTTTGATTTTTTGTTTTAAAAATGCTTAGGACAAAATTAGGGTACTACAGCTGCCCCTACTTAATTGTGTCTTCGCATAGAGTACGTGAGTGCCGAGGGCATCTCATGAACTCTTTGCGAAGATCAATTAAGTAAAAAAGAAGGACCCGAATTTTGTCCTTCGCGGAATGCAAATGCAATGGTTTGAAAGGGTTGATCGTATCCAGCCGCTAACACTGGAGGTAGACCCACTGGGGAATGAAGGTAGATCTTATCTAGGCACTTTCACTAAGAGGTCGATTCCTGAGGATGGTGATCTTATCTAGGCCTTTCACTAGAGGGTCGATACCTAAAGCTAGGTAATCTTATTCAGGCACTTTCACTGAAGGTC